>PVIU01000941.1:0-222314 GCA_004026605.1 Ondatra zibethicus
CTGTCCTTTCTCCTATCTATCCATGTAGGCAATGAAGCGAGCCTCCACATCAGTGTTCTCTAGAGTAGCAGAGCCAGTGGGCTAGTTCTGTGCCCATCTGTCCATTCACCTACCTACATCCACCCACCCACCCATCCATCCATCCATCCATCATCCATCCATCCATCCATCCATCCATCCATCCATCCATCCATCCATCCATCCACTCACCCACCCACCCATCCACTCACCCACTCATTCTTCCACCCACCCATCCGCCCACCCATCCATCCATCCACCCACCCATCCACCCACCCACTCACCCATCTATCCATCCATCCACTCACCCATCTACTCACCCACCCATCCATTCATCCACCCACCCACCTACCCACTCACCCATCTATCCATCCATCCATCTATCCACTCACCCACCCACATATCCACCCACTCATCCATCCATCCATCCACCCATCCACCCACCCACTCATCCATCCATCCATCCATCTTTATGTAACTACCTATTCATCTACCCACCTCTCTAGCTAGAGGGATTTATTTTGAGGAATTGGCCACATGGCTGGGGAAGTCAATATTTGCAGGGTGAACTGGAAGACTGGAGATCCTAGGAAGGACTGCTGTTGCAGAGTGAGGCAGAAGCATCTCAGACAAAATTCCCCTCTTCCCCAGGGAGTTATTTGTAATTGGAGACTGCTGGTTCATTTTCTCGCTGCCCAGATCTGAATAATCACACAGAAACTATACTAATAATAACACTGTTTGGCCAATAGCTTAGGTGTATTCTTACCTAGCTCTGATTTCGTAAACTAACCCATTTCTATTAACCTGTGTATCACCATGAGGCTGTGGCTTACTGGAAAGGTTCCAGCGGCATCTTTCTCCTTCAGCAGCTACTGTGCCTACTCTCTCTGTCTCTTCCAGCCTGGCTATATTCTGCCCTGTCATAGGCCAAAGCACCTTTATTCCCACAACAGTTGTTCTTTTTCTTTAAGACCTTCAGCAGACTGAGGTCCAACCCTTATTATACAGGATCATTGTTGTACTTAGAGCTCACTGATGTAAAAGCTAGTTGCATCATTTCTTTAAAAAAAATTGTCTTTCACAACTGGGCAGGTAAGTTGTGAGTTTGATGCAAGAGGATTGTTCCTACATGCACCTATCATTTCTATCTCGGATCCTTGTTTTCTCTGAGAATGCCGCCCTTTCTATCCTTGGGATTCACTCACGCCTTGATTTAGACTGAATGTGTATTCCCCATATCCATCCATCTATTCACATATATCCATATGTCAAATCTCTAATCCCCAGTGAGATGGTATTAGCAGCCAGGCTGCTGAGAGGCAGTTAGGTGGTGAGGGTGGAGCCCCATGATGGGATTAGTGTCCTTAGAAGAAGAGGACGAAGCCTTAGAGTTCTCTCCCCACCATTACCACCCTGCACCTGTCGTGGGAATACAGGATGGTGGATGCTGAAGCTCCTGGCCGCTTGATCGTAGGCCTCCAGCTTCCAGAACTGTAAGGGATGTATGTCCATTGTTACCTGGTCCATGGAAAATTTGTTATAGGAGCAGAAGTCATTTCCCGAGAACCTCTACTTCCTGCAAGCCAACATAGTGTGCTCTCCATAGGGTACTGGAGCGGAAGAAAGAGTACATGTTTAGATGGAAGCTTTCTCCATTAGATCATCACAGGGATAGTTTCATATCCCCGCCATAGCTGGTATAAGTTGGAGTTTTCTCTTGCTCAGTGTCTCTGTCTCTGCCTCTACCTCGGTCTCTGCTTCTCTCTCTCTCTCTCTCTCTGTTTCTCTCTCTTTTTGTCTCCTCTCTCTCTCTCTGTATGTACATGGATGAATGATTAGAACCAATCTATGGAAAAAGACCACATCTTCCCATATCTACCTTGAGCACCAGCCCCTCCAAGAAGCCCACCATAACTGCCTTGTCCTCACTGTCCTCCAGCTCCAGAACTCATGGACCTCCAGGCACCCAGCATGTCACATGGCTGAACATTAATCTATTTTCCAAACTTCCTCAGAACAAAAATTGCTACTACATTTGAAGTACTTAAAAAGTTATTCATAATCTTGTCTCTGCAGTAACCACTTAATGTGTTAAGTAGTTACAGAGCCCATTTTGTTTTAGTGAAAGAAATATAGGCTCATTATAGGATTATTTGAAAGTACACAATATAAGTGGGAAAAAATGAAAATCTATAACCCCCGAGCCAGAGATATTACAGTAACTCTCTGGCATCATTTCTTTTCATCTTTTTACTGCCCGAGTATGTGTGTGTGTGAACTATTGTGCTCACTGGCCTTCACTGAGTGTAATTTGCCCAGATGCCTAAACACCCTCATCACATCTTCATTCCTACAGTTCTTTGAGGAAAGGATTGATATTAACTCTGCTCTGGAGATGAGAAAATTGAGATGTACTTTAAAAAATAGTTTATTCAACACAATTAGCAGGCTAGGAGAGCCCCATGCACGTGTGTGTTTATGCGTTTGTACGTATATTGACGTGTCCAGCACTCATTTGTGTAGCTGCTAAGGACCGCGGCTCTCCACGTCCACACCACAAACGTGAGGATGCAATCAGCTCCCACAGGAAACACTTTGCGGCTGGCAGATGGTTCATAGACCCGAGTTTGTGCTTTGTTTTTTTTTAAAAGATTTATTTATTTATTGTATATACAACATCCTGCCTCCATGTATGCCCACACACTAGAAAAGGGTACCAGATCTCATTACAGATGGTTGTGAGCCACCATGTGGTTGCTGGGAATTGAATGAACTTATGACCTCTGGAAGAGCAGCCAGTGCTCTTAACCACTGAGCAGTGGAAAGATGGCTCAGCGGTTGAGAGCACTGGAGTTCAGTTAGCATTGGGTAGCTAACAAACACTTATACACACACAACACACATATACACACATACACACCACACACACACATACACACATATGCACACACATCACACATACACACCACACACACACATACACACATATGCACACACATCACACATACACACCACACACATCACACACATAACACACACCACACACACATATACACACCACACATATACCACACACACACACACACACACACACACACACACACACACACACACACATACACCATACACACACACAATATTTACCTACAGTGGCTGGGTGACTTGTCCAAAGTCACATACCCACCAGCAATCAGAGGCTGGATTTGAACTCAGGTATGTCTGACCTCAAAGATTGCAAAGCAGTTGTGAGTTTGAATGTGGGGCTCTGATCGCTTGGGCTGTGTTACTTCCGTTAGGTGATCTTTGCCCTTTTTTTTCAGTCTCATGTGTGCTAGGCAAGTGCTTGACCAGCAAACTATATCATCAGCCCTTCAATTTTTTTTTTTAATTTCGAGGCAGGGCTTTGCTAAATTGTCCAAGCTGGGGCAGACCTTGTAATCCTCCTGCCCCAGCCTCCCAAACAGTAGGACTACAGGGCTGTGCCAGCCAGTGAGGTGGTTAGCATTCAGCGAATGTTGATTGTCCCTCCTCTTCTGCTTGTGTGTGATGGTGATTTCTTCAGAAGAATAAACGGAGAGAAACTGCCAGAAACTCAGGTCCAAGGATGTGTGGGCTGAGAAATCTGCTAGCTGTCTGCATTTGGACACTTGGAGCTGCTGTCTGCAAAGAGGGGACAGGACTGGCCCTCAGTGCCGACGAACAAGGTCCTGAAACACTTCACTCTGTCCTTCCTCTTCTCCCGGGACCAGCTACATTTGGCGGTCTTTCACCAAACCAAATATAAATGATACAGCATGGAAAATGAGTCAGGAACCCTGAGGCAGTAGGGGGTTGGTGACAACTGTGCTCCATCTTCTGCCCAGAGAAGGTCTGGTGAAGTGGCTCACTGGGTACACTTGATCTACAAGCTTGATTACCAGAACCCATGTAAAGGTTGAAAGAGACAGACACTCTGTAGAGTTGTTCTATGACCTACATACACATGTCATAGCATGTGCCTGCCTTGTCCTCTCACGCAAGTGTGAACACATACATGCACCCTAAAATAAGTGAATAAATAAACAAACAAATTTAAATACTGGTCAGCTTGTGATTGGTCTTGTCTTTAGGGTGATTTAGTCCATGGACGGTGGAGGTACAGTTTACTTTCTGCAATGTGTTTCTCTTGCATCTAAGCTACGTGATGAGCTGCAGCAGGATTTTAGGAAGTAGCCTGGCAGGAGGGTTGACGTACGCTAATCCATCCAGGGCACTCAGCCCAGCCCAGCGCTAGCCTCTGCACCAAAAGAGACTGGCGGGTTTTGAGAAAGGCCCCGCTGCACTGGTGTGTGTGGTTGAGCCCCCCCACCCCCCAGGAGGATTGGTTTGTGAATGTGCCGAGCCCTGCTCACCTAACCACAGAGCTGTGTTTTGTTTCTTCACCGGATACACCTGCCTGAAGGCAGGGTTCACTGGGGCTGCAGGCTTTGCTTGGTTTTACTTGTAAAAAGATCATACCCTCCAGATAAACCAGCCATGTTATGGTACATGGAGGTCTGCAAGACCTAAAAGAAGTGAAACTGGTTTCCTTTAATTTCTCTTGGGGGTGCAGGATGGTCAAATATGCCTTCCCCCATTGGAAAGACTGTTCTTCACTCTTGTGTAACAAGTCCCATTCAGGAGTACCTTAGAGACATGTGGACACAGTGCAGAACATCCTTGAGGAAGTTAGACCCTCTTCTATGTTTTTCCATCTTGTTGGTCTTTGGTGAGAGTACATCTTTAATAGTGACTGCTTGCTAACATCCTTTCTTTAAAATAATTTAAAACATGTATTTATTTTATGTGTATGTATGTCTATGTATCATGTGCCCATGAAGACCAGAAATCATCAAGTCTTCGGGAACTGGGGTTATGGAAGGTTATGAGCTGCCATGTATGTGCTGGGAGTCGAACCCGGGCAGCCAGTGCTCAAGGCTCATAGCTGCTGAGCCATCTCTCCAGCCCCTAATCTCCCTTTCTGTTAGAAAAACAAAACAAGGGACCGTAGGTGAATCTCAGTGATAGAAGAGGTGCTTAGTTTCTGCACGGTCCTAAGTTCAGTCCCCGGTTATCAAAGTATGTGGATAAGCA
Source organism: Ondatra zibethicus (assembly GCA_004026605.1). Taxonomy (NCBI): domain Eukaryota; kingdom Metazoa; phylum Chordata; class Mammalia; order Rodentia; family Cricetidae; genus Ondatra; species Ondatra zibethicus. Next base: position 5,134 of record PVIU01000941.1, read on the forward strand.
AGCATTTCCTCAGATATGTCTACGCATATCAATGTGTAAACAAAATTAGACTTCAAATTTGGAACTCTTGTCAGATATGATTGTTTATTTAAATGTTACCATACTGACTTGTACGCGATGGTACACACCTATAATTTCAACATTCAGGAGGAAGAAACAGGAAGATCAGGAATTCAAGGCCAGCCTTGGCTATGTAGTGAGTGTGAGGCCAGCCTAGGCCACAAAAGACTGTGCCTCAAAATAAAACAAAGCAAGACAAAAGTGGCAAAAGCTATAATATTCTGCAAATAAGGTTTGATACTATTGTTTTTATTACAAGTACTTTTAGGAATGCTTTTAATTCATGGTGAGGGATAAACGCCCACCATTTTTTTTAAGGATATCTTATTTCTTTTTAAAAATAAACATATTTAAAAATTTAAATGTCAGTTTATTTGCCTCCTTCCTTTTCTCTCTCTGGTCCAATGTATTAGCTAAGCTACAGCTCCGCTACTGCTCCCCATCTTCACCACAATGCCAAAGGACCAGAGAGCTGGCCAAGAAAGACAAAGGCCCAGGACACAAGACACTAGCAGGCCCCAGAGGAAGTAGTCCAAAGGTGAAATTTGAGATAAGCTCACCAGCCTTGTCCCATTTGACAAACTTTGTTAGACATTCTGTAAGCATCTCACCCCAGCTGTGGTCTGCAAAGGGAGGCTGAAGATTCAGTTCCCGGGCCAAGGCAGCCATTCAGCGATTCAGCGGAGGTCTAGTAAACCAGGTTCAAAGCATAGAACTTAAGTGATTTACCCCAGAAAAACGAAGAGTGCAGTTGTTCCAGCTGCTGGAGAAGATGCATGGGCAGGTTCAAACCAGCTGCGCTTTGTAGCTGTAGAGAGTTTAAAATGAAAATAAACCCCAAACAAAACAGTTCTTTTAAGTTGGGTGTGGTGACTCGTGTCTGTAATCCTAGGACGAGAAAAGCAGAGGCAGTAGGATCTCTGTGAGTTCAAAGCCAGCCTGGGCCACACAGTGAACCCTGTCCCAAGAAAGCAAACAACAAGCCCACAAAAGTCACCTGAAAAGAAGTGAATATTGTCCCAGTGCTGTTCACGAATAAAGTCAGGAAGACAGTATGTGGCGACATTTAAATATAGCAGAATTGGAAGGGAGTACACAAATATTTGATGAAGAGCAGCTGAGCATTGGAGCTGAATCATTGCCCACCACCTCTTGGATGATGGCTTTGGATAAACTTGTTCCATACACACAAAATCTGGAGAACTATGTGTTACCTACCTTGAGGGCTGTATGGCTGTGATATGTGGTCCTTGGACACAGTATGTGATCAATAAAATTAGCCATTTGTTACTATCACAGGGGTCAATTTATACTCGTGCATGCTATAGGTATTGAGAGCCCTCATTATCATTTCTGCTGTGTTGGCTAAGGACTGCCAAGAAGTAGATGTCAAGATGGCATTAGATGTGTGAAAGAAGAGGAGGAAGGACAGAGAGGAGGAAGAGGCAGGAGGATGTGGTTTAAAAAGCTCCAGCATCTGTGCCTGGAGTGGATCAGGAAGGAGGCTGAGGGAAGTCTCAGGGTTACAGGAAATGTTTGGCCCTGGCTGGGAGGAGGAGAACATGTTCTCTGTTTAGTCTCTTGTTGGCCAAGAAATGTGAACGTGTCAGTGGATCTAGAAGGGCAGCATCAGGAGCAGTTAAGCCCCCAACAGCATGAGACAAAGGGATAGATACCTTTTCGTGACTGACACAGGACCTTCTGTGTCTGTTTCCTCTAATTCATGCATTGTTAGTAAACTACTCAACCATTTTGACCCAGACTGGGAATTGTATTGGTTCACACCTGAAAGTGAGGTTTACTATCTGAAGGAAGAATCATGCCTAACTCCTGGTTTTCTTTTGTTCCAGTGCCAGACTCAAGAGCCAGGCAGATGACTTTGTGTGAAAGGTCTTGCTCACCATGTATGCCTTGTAGCTCTAATTTTGTAATTCAGAAACTTTGCATTTCAGGCAGAGATTTAAGCACATTCGGCACGTCCGATCTAATATGGGGCCCCAAGGGGGAACTATCGGGCCGCATCCAGTCCACAGATACTAACTTTCACAGCGCTTTCAAAAAATATTTTTAAACCAATGTTTTAAAATTAGGAGTTCTCGTCTGGTAAAAGGCTGGGGTTTTTTGCTTTGTTTTTCTTTACTTATTTTGAACCTCAACAGATGTAGACACTAAACCTCAACTTTTGCATCATAGTATTATCTAGGCTGAAAGAGATATCCCTTAAAATGGGGTTTCTGGCTCAGTGCGTAAAGGAACTTATTGTCACGTGTGATGTCCTGAGTTTGAGTCCCATGTACCACATGGTAGAAGGAAAGCACCAACTCTCACAAGTTGTCCCCTGACCTACACATACGCCATGACATCTATATGCCCCCACAACACACATATGCAATAAATAAATAAGCATAATTTTAAAATAGGGATTTCCCATTCTTTATGGCTTACCACTATCTAGGGCATGCCTATGTCCTCATACTCGGCAGGATTCACTGACTTACTGCTTTGTCTAGTCTCTTGGGCAGAGAATGTTACCTGTCCTCTAATAGAACATTCTTTCCTTCTATTAATACAACAGTATCCTAGATAGACTCGTGACTGTCCAACTAGGGCATTTCCCAGAGTCCCTGGCAGCTAGGTGTGGTCATGGGACTAATTTTTGGCCAGTGGAGTTGATATGTGGAACTTGTAGATGACGTTATTTTTATTTATTTATTTATTGTGTATACAATATTCTGTCTGTGTGTATGCCTGCAGGCCAGAAGAGGGCACCGGACCTCATTACAGATGGCTGTGAGCCACCATGTGGTTGCTGGGAATTGAACTCAGGACCTTTGGAAGAGCAGACAATGCTCTTAACCACTGACCCATCTCTCCAGCCCCAGATAACTTTTTTTAAAGAAAAGTTTGATGTCATCTCTTGCTCCTTTTCTTCTCCTTGCCAGCTGGGATATAGAAGCAATGGTGGGAGCTGGAGCAGACTATCACAAGATAAAAGCCATATATTGAAACCTGCAGAGCCAAACGATAAATGGAAACCGGATCTTCATTATTCTGAATCACCATCTCCATCACCAGTTCTAGAATAAAAATTTGCTAGATTCTTACATCAGAAAAATAAACTCTGGGGTTGGGTCAGTGTTTCAGTTGGTAGAGTGCTTGCCTAACATGTATGTAGTCCTTGGATTTGATCCTCAGTACTGTGAAAACCAAGCAGTGTGGCACACACCTGGAGTTCCAGTATGGGGGAAGTGAAGACAGGAGGACATCCTCAGCCATGTGGTGAGTTTGAAGTCAGCCTCAGAAACTTAAGACCTTGTTTATAACCTCCATTTCTATTTTGAAGACTCATTTTTATTTGCACATGCGTGTGCATGTGTGTGTCTGTCACATGTATCCTGGTACCTGTAGAGGCCAGAAAAGAGCATCAGATTCCCTAAGTTGCAGACAGCTGTGAGTCGCTTGCCACGGGTGTTGGAAACCAAACTTGAGTCGTCTAGAAGAGCAGTAAACGGTCTCAAACGCTGATCTGTCTCTTTACTTCTTTCCATTCTATCTTAACTAATACATTCCTGTTTGCTGTGGGATCATGGTCCATGGGTTGGACCAAGAAACTTGGGAACTGGTTTACAAAGGAAAAGACGCTTCCTGATACTTCACACTGTTTCTGCTCATAAACGAGGCCTGTGTGGGCAGCATCAAATCAAACTGCACTGGGAGCTGAGGTGAGCGCAAATGGCATGGGAAATGCAAAATCAGAACACTCTATCTCGAAGGCTCTGCTTGTTGCCAGCCCATGACATCTGGCCGTAGACCGGTTTGTGCGGACAGTTCCTCAGGGACTGCTGTTTCTCACAGCCACTTGTTTGAGGCTCACAGGCCGCTGGGCCACATTCGCATTTATTTTTCTCCACACCTAGCCTTTAAAGGCCACACTTGAGCAGGCAGCCCTCCCACTTCTCAGAAGTGGAAGTGAAGTAGAAAGTTCTTGCTTCGTACTTTTCTGATCCCCAAGGGACTGAAACACGAACCCCTGAAGACACTGATGGCTTCAAGCTGAGAGGACCTTGCTGTGTTACGTGAGGACAAAGAGCCAGTTATAAAAATGGCCTGTGCAGAAGGGTGTTACTGTGTCCCCAGAGGCAAGCACTCAAAGTGACGTGTTCATAGTCCCTCTGAGTAATGAACGGAAGTAACCAATGAAATTCAAGCTACCTTACTAACATCAGACTATTAAATACAATCCAAGGGCCTTCCAAGCCAGGACTATTTGGGGGAAAGAAAGTCTTCTCTAAGGAGCACCAAATGTGCCATGGACTTCATGTACATTGTCCTACTGAGTCATGTCAAAAACCCTATGAGGTAGGACATTGTGAATGTCCTTTAAATTACCTTTATTTGTGTTTTTATTTGTTTATTCAGTCCTCTTTAGAAGGGTAGAAGTAGCTAGCTGAAGAGAGTTTGTAATGGGAGCGGGAGATGAAGAAAGCGAGACAGGGACCTTGAGAACCTCAGACACCTGCTCGAAGCCATCCTGAGCCCCACAGTGCCCAGAGGAAAGTCCGCATGCAGCTGTGAGCTCTGAGGGGGAAGCAATGGTGCACCCGGCAGATGGGCACGGGAGGGCTCACTGACGGCAAGCTAAGCCAAAGCAGTACATTGGCCACACTCTCATGGAAGACCTTTGCTGAGTGACTGTAGAGAAGGGATGCAATTTAAGAGTTAGGGAGAATAGTTAGCAGTCCTGCACATTTAGGCAAGTGTGTTTCACTGGTTTCTGGCAAAGTCATTTTGAATTACCCAGCTTGCTTTTCTTTTTTTCTATAAACAGTTTCTACGTCCATTTCTGTTATGTCAAAAAAAAGGGGGAGAAAACAATTTCCAATGCAGGGTTTGGAGACTCTGAGTGCCACCAAATACAAAGAGGAACTTGGTCAATTTCTCTTTTTAATTAGTACTGCTAATTATTATCTCTTATCTTTTACGTCTTTATTTTCATTTAGTGATAAAATAGTTCCTAAGTGAAGTCAGCATAATTCCATTCCAAACCAACCAGCTCTTCAGACGAGATAAACACAGCTCCATTGGGCCCCAGGGGATGGTTAAGCTAGCATTTGGCATCGTTTCTTCCTCTCTCTGCCACAGATGGGCATGTCTCAGCTCTAGACTCCCTCATCAGTACTCTGAGGGGCTGGATATGGCTTTCGGAAACAGAGCAGTTATGTGAGATGTGGCTTCTGATGAGGCAGCCTGGCTGGGGTGAGTGGGAGGGCCCAGGTGTCTGCATTTGGGTGGCAACCCAGCAACACTCCTCTCTGGTCCTGAAGGATTAAACCCCTTCTACAGAAGGAGTCTGGGAAGACTGGATGGACTCTCCGGACGGGAGTCGGGAAGGTATCAGATGGGAACCAATGAAGCAAGTACTCCAGAGGCTCCTAGGACCATGACAGAGCCTGACCTTCTTTTTGGGTCAGAGGAGATGGCCCTGGAGACCAAGCAGGCATTACAGGAGATGGTAGTGGCTATGACAACAGGCGACATCTGGTTTTCTTCTTTCTTCCTTTCTTTAAAAAATTATTTTTATGTGAGTGTTTTGCCTGCATGTATATCTATGTACACGTGTATGTCTGGTGCTCATGGGTACCAGAAAAGGGCATCAGATCCCCTGGAACTGGAGTTACAGATGCTTGGAAGCCTACACATGGATGCTGGGAATTGAATCTGAATCCTCTGGAAAAGCTGTCAGTGCTCCTAACCACTGAGCCATCTCTCCAGCTCAGTACCTGGTATTTAGGTTTCCTCCAGCTCATTGCATTGCACACAAGTTCCCGGAACTGGCCTGTGGCTCATGATGCTTTATTTTGCTCCCCCTGCTTACTCCATAGCCACTTATCTTGTGGTGTCCTATGGTAGGCCTTAGAATGGTAGTGACATTGCTCATCATGGCTGTGCATCCGATTGGGACTTAGGAAAATGATCAGGCACTATCACACGGAGGCCAGGAAATGAAGTAGAAGACCCAAAGCTCTTTGAGCATCTGACTGGAGTGGATGAAAACAGAAGTGTAGCTCTCAGTGTTGTGGCCAACAGCTCTCCAGTGCTGCAACCCTGCGATGCTTGGGATGAAAGAAAATTAATTTGAACCAAGAGCATCCTTCTCTCCTGCTTGCTTTTCCTGTGAGCCCTGGGACTCTTGTGGATATTAGGGAAAGAGAAGCAAAGAGAAGCAGGGTCTGAAGTAGGAGTTTGAGACAGGGATAGGTCAGTTCAGCAATTTTTTTTCTTGCCTTTGGAATCAATCTTTGACCTTATCTCTTTTTTCCCCTTTCAGGTAAAATGTGCAAGTAGAAAAGGCAGTATTTGCCAGCTATTGCAATTTACCTGAAGTTGACTGGATTCTTAACATGAAAGTCTTTTTGGCTTTTACAGTAGTTTAGAAAATAGTGGTGCTGGGGGGAGATGGCTCAGGGGTTAAGGGCACAGATTGCTTTTTCAGAGGACCTGAGTTCAGTTCCCAGCACCCACATTAGGTGGCTCAGAATTCCAGGTGATTCAATGGCCCTACCATTGTGGCATCTACAGACACACACATGTGCCCCTGCTGTGGGATAATGCTCTTGTACCCTGTAAAGATTTGTCATTTGTATTGGTTTAATAAAATACTGATTGGCCAATAGCCAGGTAGGAAGTATAGGCAGGATGACCAGACTAGGAGAATTCTGGGAAGACAAAAGGCCCAGTCTACAGTTGCCACCCAGACGCAGAGGAAGCAAGATGAAAATGCTGCACTGAGGAAAGGTACCAAGCCATGTGGCTAAACATAGACAAGAATTATGGGTTAATTTAAGATGTAAGAGCTAGTTAATAATAAGCCTGAGCTAATAGGCCAAACAGTTTATAATTAATATAGGCCTCTGTGTGTTTCTTTGGGACTGATGGCTGAGGGACTGGGTGGGACAGAAACTTCTGTCTACATGCCCCCATCACATAATTTTTTAAAGTATATTTTACACTAGTTTATGTGTTCTTTAATTGTCATGATAAACCTCTGCAACAGGAATTGCTATCCTCCCACAGATGAGGAAATTGGGAATGGAGAAACAGCTTGCCCAAGGTCACACAGCCAGCAAGTGGCAGAGGTTAGGGTTTCTCTTCCTGCCACACCTGTCACCATTATTCTTAGGGATGAGAAAGTCACCTAGGCACATAGTGTAGGATCCAGTTTAGCTTGCCTGCCTTCCTCTGGGCTATTTCAGACAGCTGCATTGTGACTCTCTGAGGAATATTCAGCTCCTCAACTTTGCCAATGTGGCCAGGGCAGACAGTGGCCTCATCATCACCTAAATGAAGATAACCTTTCCCCCTGAATTGACTTTCATTTCTGTTAGGGAATTAGCAGCCTTGACTCATAAGGAATGCATTCTGGAGTGTTCTGGTTTAGTGAGAAAGACAGTCTTCTTTGGAGACAAAAGAGGAAGAAGAAAAAGGAGGAGGCAGAGAGATCCCAGATGAGGAGGGAGAGCCTGGGGGAGGAAAGAGAGCCCAGCTGTAGGTGAGGGATGTTCTAGCAGGAGTGGGGGTCAGCCCCACTTTCCTCTGACCCTGACAAGCAGGTGGTTTCTTTGTCTCCTGTCTTGAGTCATAGGGGCCTCTTCAAGTCAAACAGTTGAAATATCAAGTTGTTTAAAATACCAGCTTTTGTGAAAATTCTCATGAAATCTGTCTAACTTGTTTGCATCTCAGTTTCCTGTCTGGAAGATGGAGATTGTAATGTCACCTTCTGCACTGGATTAAGGGGAAATTAATAGATTAGTTAACTAATAAATTAGTTAACTGGTTGTAGCAATTTGACTTTCGGCTGAGAGGCATTATCAATGTGATAATTTATATACATATTATATCAGTTATTATTTCAAAGACCTTAAGAGCACAAGAAAGAGGACTTGAAGAAAACATTGAACATGAAGTAGCAGGGGCAAGAATTGGACTGAAGGAAAAGAATGACCTTGGCCAGCATATAAAAACAGTGGACCCAGCCTCCTCTGCTCAGGAAGTGACTCTATTTGACAGTCTTGGCAAAATTACTTTGGACATAGAAACGCAGGAGACACAAGTCTACACTAAGACTTGAAACCATGTGCCTGTGAAGAGCCCTGGACGGTCATCTTCTGCTGCCCTCTGCTGGTCATGTGCGGGTTCTTGCATCCCGAGAACAGGTTAGAGTGTCTGGTATACTAAGCTTCACAGCCCTCTCACCCCTTCTTCCTGTCTCTGATGGTCCCATTGAAGCTTGACCTATAGCCTTCCTAGTGTTGCTTTTTTCTGCAGCACAGCCAAAGCCACCCACTCCCACCTCTTCCTAAGTTCTTGTAAGCCAGAAGAGGATGTTGGGATGCTCAGGAGTAATCCTCCAATGTGCAAGTTTTCTCCAACAGCACTTGTTTTAAAGAGTTTAACAAAGCAAATGAAGCTGGTCTTGGCAATGCACGCCTGTAATCCCTGCATATGGAAGACTGAGGCAGAAGGATTGCTCTGAGTTTAAGGTCATTGAGTTACATAAAGAGTTCTAGGCCAGCCTGGACTAAAGGGAGACCATGAGACCATGTTAATAAACAAAAACCAGATGAATTCAAGTCAGTAGGAAGTAAAATGCATTCTGTGCGTGTGTGAGTGTATCACATGAAACTGGAAGCCAGTTTCTCTGTATTTTATATGTAGGGAATCTGGTTTTCAATTGTATCAGCAGAATAAATTCTCTCTCTCTCTCTCTCTCTCTCTCTCTCTCTCTCTCTCTCTCTCTCTCTCTGTGTGTGTGTGTTGATTTTTTAAAGACAGTTCTGGTTGTTCTACAACTTTCTGTGTAGACCAGGTTGGCCTTGAACTCACAGAGATCCATCCACCTCTGCCTTCTGAGTGTGGGGATTAAAAGTGTGTGCCGCCAAGCCCGGTGACGCTCTTCTTTAAGTTGGACTCAAGCTCTTGGGGATGAAATCTTCCTATTTCTTGCCAGGTAATTCTGGAAGGAAATTTCAAAAGAAAGTTTTATTTTTAGCATTAGATTGATTTTTATACCAACTGAAAATGAAAAACTGAAATTACTAGGTTTGTAAAAAGAAGAAAAAAATTAAGTTTCTAACTTGCAGATCAAGGTGGTTGTACCAGCTCTGGAGTTTGAGTAAACATTCCGGTCCCTAGTCAGGAAGAAAGGTCCTGAGAAGTGTACACTCTAGTCCTTTAAATGTGAAACCTCAATAAGTTTTGTCTCACTGAGAATCACTTGGGCAGGATTCATGATAAGGCATATTGAAACTTTTACTCCCAGGCAGCCATGCATACTTCTCACAGCTGGCGTTTATTGCTAGAAAGTGGACGGATGGACTTGGGATGAGTGGCATTTTGCAAGTCTGTTGCTGAGACTGTGAGAAACATTTAGCTTCATGTAGGATCAGACTGAAAATGGGCTCCTGCTTTCTCTTCTGCCCTTGTGGAAGTAGAGCTGGACCAGGTGGTGGAGTCAAGGTTCCTAGAGGGACAACTCACTGCTACCGGGTCCCTTCCTGCTCCCACTTCACATTACAGTTGGCGCTGAAACGTCTCCCAGTGCCTCACGCAGGGAGGAAACATGGTTCCAGGACAGTAGTGTTCAGAGAGGAGTCTAATCAGACCATGCAGTTGAAAACTGATTAATAGACATTGTGACTTTATATAGTACTGTCTTGCCATCGTGAATCAAGTAATCAAGCAGAAGACGGGTGTACCGCAGTCCCTGATCTAGAGTTTGTTTTTTTGTGACTTGTGTTACCTGCAGTTGACTATAGTCCAGAAATATTAAATGGTCTTACAGGACAGAGAGTCAAATTGGACCTGGCCTGAAAGCTTCCTCCCTAATGGCTGGCTTTCACCTGCAGGCTGCTGGAGGAGAAAAGTTATCTGTGGTATTATTCAGCAACAAACTATGGATGGTGCAATACTGACCTGCCAGGCAAGATATGCCCACTGGTGCAATGGTGGCCTGCAGGTCAGAAGGGGTAAGCAACCGCTTTCTGATGGGAATCAAGGCCTGCACCACAGGAGAGAATCCATGCATGATACTGCAAATCTGGCCCCAAGTCCATGACTGTGGATATTATAGACCTATGGGGGAACCTGCTACTGCTGTTTTGCTAAATGGACACGTTGTCAAACTGCCTTCTAAATATTTATGCTTATGTTCATAGGTCAGTACTGCTCCCAGTCCTGGCTAGAGGAACTTCTTCTGCAACAGGCAGCATTTACTTATGCAGAGGCTCATGAATAGCGCAAGTGCTGAGGATAAGTGTCTTTGGGATGCTCGACCTTAAATAGGACATCTATATCCATCCCTCTAAGGCTCTAATATCATAGAAGAGAGGGTGGAAAGAATGACAGAGCTGGAGGCTGGGAGGGGACTCTGTGAGATGCTGTCTTCTGGGCACTACATAGTCATTGCCTTCGTAAACTGACTGCACTCACGGTTATGTGCAAAAGTCAAGCCAGCAGTGCGCTAGCAGGCAGCACCAATTGAACTAGTGGGTTCAAAAAAATTAGAAAAGGAGAAAACATGAAGGGAGAGAGGAGGGATGTGCTGGACTGCCTGGGGATCGGAGTGGAAGAGGGGAGCTGGACATATGTTTGGACATATGTAAAATTGTCAAGAATAAATGAAAGATGAAAAACATATCAAGTTAAAAAATTAGAGATAAATTCATAAATTTCAAATAGACTTTGTTCTTAGTAGCATAGCAAAATCTTGTGCTGCCCTGCCACCCAGGAGGGGAGTCACCCCTCTGTCCAGGGTATCCCTGCTGTGTATGCTCCCTGCCCACGGGTCAAATAGTAGCCAGCACAGTTGTCAGATCAGCAGTCCTAGTCCCAAGGTGCATACATTTAAGTACCTCTTATGCATTGATGCTAATCCCCACACTTAGGCATTGCAGAATCTCACAGTGCTGGAAGAAGGCTGAATACAAAATATATTCAGGAAGTTGGGCTTGGTGTCTCACTCCTGTAACTGCAATACTCAGGAGGCATCCTTCTGAGTTGAGGCTGTAGGGTAAAACCTTGTCACAGAATGACAAGAACTGTTTGTTTTGCTTTGTTTCCAGAAAGAGACCACATTTATATAACTTTTATTGGGGTGCATTGTTACAAAGTGTTCTATTTTATTAATGTTAATTTCATCTGTGCTTAATTATAAATTACTCTTTTACAAAAATGCTTATGTTTATCATTATAATTATGTGGGCATGCGTGAGTATGTGCACGTGTGCATGGACCGCAGAGTCCAGAGAGGGCAGCAGTCCCACTGGTGCTGGAGGTACAGGCAGTTGTGAACCTGTATGTGGGTGCTGGGAACCAGGTTCTCTGGAAGAACTACTCATGTTTCAGAGTTACCCTGGAGATCCTGCCGTCTTCCCCACAGGTAGGAGGGACTGCAGTGTCTATTTTCCTTCTCCCATGAGTGTTAGAGGCTGTGGATACTCAAGGACAGATGAAGACCTTATGCTCGGTTATCCTTTCAGCTTAGTGCCTTCCGTAGCACTCATTGCCTTCCTGCAGGAGCTGCCCAGACATGGGCTCCTTGGCCAGGACATCCTCTTTGTTTTATCCTTTGGAAACGGACAGTGTAGAGCAACTGATGAAACCCTTCTGGTTGCAACGTCTCTGTTTATATCCGGTGGTAGTGTCTGTGGTCATCTATGTCAAACCACGGCGGGGCAGGGAGCTTCTGCAACCAGTTGATAAGGAGGGCACCCTTCACGAGCACGATAATCTCAAGGAACTGGGGAGCCCAGGGCACCTGGATTAACCACACAGCGAAGCTACCTTTTAGAACTCTTTTCAGTTGTTCAGTTACTCAGACTTGCTGTGTTTGGGAAAACATCTCCTGTCCCTCCCAGGGAGAAAAGCTTTACCTGCTGGAAGTCGTTCAACTTCCTGAAACACAACCCCTGGTCCCAGCAGCTTGACTTTTAAGAAATGGTTAGCCTGCACATAAAAGCCTTGCGGATTGCTTCTTGAGGCCAGAGCATGCACCTGTGTGCTGGCTGGTTGCTGGGGCTACGAGATCCTGCCTTTGTGTTCCGTTCCTCCCTCTAGCTTCTTCTTTTCCTTGTACACCATCCCCCATGACATAGAGACAGCATTTCACTACAGATGCATCTTTCAAACCTTACTTGGTCTTGGTCGGGACTGCCCCACTGCCCGTCTTGACCCCACCTCCTTAGACTCAAACTCCTCACCAAGCCTGTCCTGTTTGTTTCTAGGCACAAGCTTTGGGGAACTGGGCAGCCAGTCCAGGGCCTGTGGAATGAAGAGTCAGTATGGTGGACAGCATGGACTCTGGAACCATAGGGCTACGTATGTGACATAGTGGGCGAACTGGGTGGTGGTAGGAAGAGGTGGTAGGACATCCTGTGACAAGAATGTCAGCCTCTCCTAGGTGGACAGAGCTGGATGACACCTTCCTTTCAGTAGGCTGTGCCTTGGGGTCAGGAAGATCAAACCTGGAAAGGGAAGGAGTCCAGAAAGTTCTGGAACAAGGCCGAATGTATCAGGAAGGCTGGTAAAAATCTGTCTGGCTTCAGTCGAGCAACAGGAGTCTCCTTTCTAGGGCATTTGACCTCCTGTTTGACAGCTGGTTTGGATCCTCCATGTCAGTCAGTGCTAACAATTGCCCGCCCTTGGCCCCAGCCATCCGACACACCTCTTCATTCATTTTTAGATGGTCAGTTTGACTGCTGGTGTTTGCTGGGGTTCACTAGGTGTCAGGCACTGTTCTCATATGCTTTATCCTCTCTTATTAGTTTATGTAATTGTGTCCTAATTTGGGTTACTGATTGCTGTGATGAAACACCATGGCCAAAGTCAACTTAGGGAGGAAAGGGTTTACTTCATTCACAGTTCTATAGAACAGTTCATCAAAAGCAGCTAGGGTAGGAACTCAAGCAGGGCAGGAACCCGGAGGCAGGAGCTGAGGCAGAGGCCGTGGAGGGTGCTGCTTACTGACTTGCTCCCCATGGCTTACTCTGCTTGCTTCCTTATAGGACCCAGGACCATCAGGTCAGGGATGATACCACCTACAATGATTGGACCCTCCTGATCAATCACTACTTAAGAAATGCTTTACATATGGATCTTAGGAAGGCATTTTCTAAGTGGAGGATCCCTCCTTTCAGATAACTCTAACTTGTGTCAAATTGACATAAAACTGGACAGGACACATTGTGTGACAGGGATGCAGATTGAACACTGAGTCACCACTGTACCACATCCCCAGCTTTCCGCTTTTTGAGGCAGTGTGTTGTTACGTAGTCCAGGCTGTTCTCAAATTCATGATACTTCTATCTTATACTCAGTGTGTTTTTAAAAAATTTAATCTCATGATTACAATTGCTCCCACTTTACAGACCAGGCAACTGAGCCAGAATCTCAGTTGTGATAGGAGGCCGCTTGTGTGTTCCTGGCTGCTCAGCCCCAAAATAACCACACAGAAACTGTATTATTTAAATCACTGCTTGGCCAATCACTTAATCGTATTGCTAGCTAGCTCTTACATCTAGAATTAACCCATTTTCATTCTTTTATATTTTACCACAAGGCTTGTGGCCTACTGGCAAGGTTCCAGCTGGCGTCTTGGTCGGTCTTCAGTGGACCCTTTACTCCACCTTCTTTCTCCCAGCATTCAGTTTAGTTTTCCCTGCTTAGCTCTACTCTACCCTAACTCAGGCCAAGGCAGATTTTTTATTCATTAACCAATAAAAGCAACACATATACAGAAGGACCTCCCACCCCACTCAGTGACTTTCTTAAGGCCACACAGCCAGGTCATGGCACAGCCCATTGCTGCCTGGAGCCTGGTGCCCTTTGTTTCCAGAGTCCATGCTGTCCACCATACTGACTCTTCATTCCACAAGCCAGGTACTGGCTGCCCAGTTCCCAATGCTTGTGCCTAGAAAGAATCAGGCCAGGCTTGGTGAGGAGTTTAGAGTCTAAGGAGGTGGGGTCAAGACCGGCAGTGGGGCAGTCCCGACCAAGACTAAGTAAGGTTTGAAAGATGCATCTGTAGTGAAATGCTGTCTCTATGTCATGGGGGATGGTGTACAAGGAAAAGAAGAAGCTAAAGGGGAGAACACAAAGGCAGAACAGAAAGCAGAGCAACCAGAAGCATTCGTAAAATAAATGAAATGCTGCCTGCATGACCGGCGACACTGGGCGAGCTCACTGAGTGTCCGGCAGTGGGTTAAACACTCTACCTGTATGAACTCATTCGGTCATTCCATGCATTCAGACAGCAGCACCGCCAGTATCCCCAGCATATAGATGGGGAAGTGAGACAAGCTACTTCAGGTAACTTGCTAACACCACACTACTGTGAGCCAGAAGAGCTGGGTTCTGATGCAGATAGTGGGGCCGGGAGTCTGTGCTCTGGGTCACTGCTTTCTGTGGTGCTCATTCGCCTTTGACCCGGGTGCTCTGGCTCTCTCTTCCTTGGTACTGAGGCCCAGTGCACAGGCCTGGCCCTCAGGCAGAGTCAGTAATTGAATCAGCATATACACAAGCACTGTGTTCCCCGGCTTACAGCCTCCTCATGAGAGATTTCCAGCCTGTCCTTTCTCATCTCCAAAGTCAGCGTGCTGATGCTTCCAGAGAGTTCCCAGCAGCTATTGCTAAAAATGGGCCCTTCGTTTGGGTAGCCGGCGAGGATCGGAGCTTTAGAACAATTTAAAGCAAGTAGTCAAAAGCCATTGTGAGAGGCTTACCAGCCAAATATAGCACAATTTGGGCACCCAAACACTTGAAGACAGCAGTGGATTATGAAGTGTTCCAACACAAGAGCCCACATGTGTATACTGACTGCAACGGTTTAAGGGGATGGGAGGGCTCCTGATTGCAGCAGAATGTGGAGTGCTAATTGGCAAACGTGCTAGGATTGAGAAACCACCATCTGCAATCATCCGAATGAAAACCAGCTCAGGCAAGACTCAGACCCCAAGAGGGTGTTGGATCTCCTGGCACTGGAATCACAGGTGGTTGTAAGTTGTCTGATAAGAGCGCTGGGAAATAAACTCGGGTCCTCTGGAAGAGCGGTAGGAGAGCTGTCTCTCCAGCCCCATTGTTGTGAAGAATGAATTCATTAATTTATACAACAAGCCGATGTATAAGAATAAATTGCAAGTAGCAGATGGATACAGAACAGCGCATTATCAAATAAGCATCCAGCAGAAGCCAACTGAGGAAGCCTTGTCAAGGCAGCCAGTGGGAGTTCCCCACTGAGGGTTCAGGGAAGTGCAGTGTGTCCTCTCCCTCCAATGAGGCTCTCAAGAACAAAGAGCCGCAGACAGATGACATCACCAGCAGAGCCGCGGACAGATGACATCACCAGCCCCACGCTCACCCAGCAGAAACAAACTGGGGAGGTTGAAGCAGTCATCTTGAGTTCCCATGGCTGAACTTGAAACCTCGCTTTGCCATGGCAGGGGTTTTTGTATCGTGAGGGGACAACAATAAGCTCTTTGGGGACTGGTTCACCTTCTAGCTGTTCCCCAGGAGAACATGTATTCACTTTTTAGCTTCTTTCTGTTCCCTCCCCTCCCCAGCAGAGGTAGAGGCGTGCCTATCCCATCCACAGGTAAGGGAAGACACAATGGGCCTGAAATGGGGGAACCAATCCCACTTTCAGAGCCCGCTTCTTAGTGAGTTCAGAAACCACATGACAATTTACTAATATACATTGCACCCTACTAAGTGAGAAATTGTGTGCACATGTGTGCACACACGTGCTCGTGAGGTGTGCGTGTGCAGAAGCCATAGATTAACAGTGGGGTGTCTTTCTCCATTTCTCTACTTTACATTTTGAGACAGGGATTTTCACGGAACCCAGAGCTCACCATTTCAGCGAGGTTCACTGGCCAACAAGTCCCCAGGAGCCACTGCCTCTGCCTCCCGGTGCTGCAGGTACAGCCATGTTCTGTCACTCCTAGGAGCTTATGTGTGTGCTGGGGAGCTGCTCCCAGGTCTACAAGCTTACCCAGAAAACATTTCACCTACCGATCATCTCCCCAGCCCTGTACTTTCGGGAGTGACGATGTATTTGTCCAGCCTTAAAATGCCCCCAACCAAGATGATTTTGCTTGCAAGGCAAAAATAACTGTGCCGTGGGGAGTCAAAGGCCATCTTGGCCGAGTGACCAAACTTGTGCTGCCACTAAGGGGTGGAAGGACCCTGTGTGTCTCCAGCTGTGATAGGCCCTAAAGCTCATAGTATTGCTTGTGTGACATCCTGGCTAGGAATGGATAAGCCGAATCTAATTACAAGGAAACATTGAAAAAAATATCTTAAATGAGAAAAATTCTACTTAAAAACAGAGGAGAGGGGTGGATGGAGAGATAACTCAGACAGAAAAGTACTTGCTGCTCAGCCGTAAGGACTTGAGTTTGAGCTCCAGACATCATGCAGGAATGGTGGTCTTAATAATCCCAGTGCTAGAGAGGTAGAGACAGGCCAGCCAGCCTAGCCTGCTTGGTGACTTAGTAAGAAACTGTTAGTCAGTGTTATTTTGTTGTGAAGAGACACTCTGACCATGGCAACTCTTATAAAAGAAAGCATTTAATTGGTGCTGGCTTACGGTTTCAGAGGTTTAGTTCTTTATCATTACAGTGGGAAGTATGGCAGCACACAGGCAGATATGATGCTGAAGATGTAATTGAGAGTTCCCTGGCAGCAGGAAGAAGAGTGAGACACTGGGCCTGGCTTGAGCATCTGAGACCTCAAAGCCCACCCCCAGTGACACACTTCTTCCAACAAAGCCACACCTCCTAGTCCCTTTCAAGTAGTGCCACTCCCTGATGACCAAACATTCAAATATATGTGCTTATGGGGGCCATTCTTATTTAAACCACCACAGAAACTCTGTCTCAAAAAAAGATGCCAAGGCTGAGCTCTGGCCTCCACACACATGCACACATACATCCACATGTACTTGCATACATGAGCACACACACACAGAGGAGAGAAGGCATTAGTATTCTCCAAAAATACTAGTATCAGAAAAAAATAAATAACAATGGTATGTATAGGATGTTTCAAATCAAGAGACACAAAAGTCATGACAACTAAATCCCATAGCAGGTTCTGATCTTAGACTTGCTTCTGTACTAAAAACAATCAAATGATACATAGGACATTAATAAGATAATTGGAAATCCAGAAAAAGCAAGTGTTGGGCAGCTACTCTATCAATATTTCATGTAGTCAGGCTGGTGGCTATAGTAGTGGTATGCAAGAAAGCAGGGCTGATCTTAGAAAATACACACTGAGGGAGTTCTGAGTAAAGGCCAGAGACATAGACAGTAAGTGGGCAGACAGACAGACAGATAGGCAGACAATAGACGGATGTGTAGATAGAGAGGTAGGTAGATAATAGAGGAGAGAAACATGAAATACTGTTGTTCCTTTAAATCTGAATTCCACTTCTGTGCATTCGACAAACCACAAATCAAAATGCTAAGGGGGAAACCTTTGTCTTTCTGATACTGATATTTTTGGAGAACATTAATGTTTCCCTGTTTTAGACTGAAAACATGCAAGACCTTTCTCTTGTCACGACTTCCTAAATAACCCAGAACGATGGCTATTTGCATAGCATTTACATTATATTAGGTATTATAAGCAAAGCAGAGATGACACAGTATGTGTCTCTCTACCGTGTAATGCCAGAGACTTGCACATCCTCAGATTTTGATACACATGGTGGTATCATCTGGTCCCCTACAGATAGCAGAGGACAACTGCATAGGTGCATATGTGGTGCTGTGACAGGCATTCTGCTACTGTTCTATACATTTGAATTTCTTCCAAACAAAAGTGCTTAAAGGTACAAATGCCTGAGAGCTCCCCCATGCTGCAGGGATGCCAAGGCCGTGGAGTGTAAACGTCAGGGAACACAGTCAGGCTGTCCCTAAAACAGTGTAGACCAAAAACGATGATGGCTTAGACCAGGGAACAAGAAATCAGACAGGACATCGTGAGGTTCTGTGGATGTCCTGCAGGTAAGCTGATGGGACTTGTTCATGAATTCCATATGGAACCCAGGAAATGGTCGAGGAGACATGGGTGGGAAACACGGTTTGCCTGAAGTTGGTAAAGCCTAGATGGAGAAGAGGTGGGAGCGACAGGTCGGGTGGATGACTGGGAGTCAGGATTTGCACATGGGAGTCAGGATTGGACTCACAGAACACAGTGTCTGATTTAATTAAGCTAAAGCTCGTAACATGTATAATTAGCTTTAAAAGATTTCTGCAGAGCAACCACAAATCAATGATATACTTAATGCAAGCACCAGAAGGTTGCTGCGTTTATGGAAGGGACTCTGAATGTGGTTTAGAACACTCTTCTTCCACGTGAATTTACATCTTTGGGAGGGGTTCTTTCCCAGTGATAACAACCCAAAGACTCGATGGCTGAAATACACTTAACTTAGGTTCAAACTCAAGAACAATTATAGTAACAGTC
Organism: Ondatra zibethicus; assembly: GCA_004026605.1. Classification (NCBI taxonomy): domain Eukaryota; kingdom Metazoa; phylum Chordata; class Mammalia; order Rodentia; family Cricetidae; genus Ondatra; species Ondatra zibethicus. The sequence goes on from PVIU01000941.1 coordinate 23,722, forward strand.
TTATTTTTACTTAAAAAATAAAATTTTAAAGTGGTTGCACAAGTTTGCATTCCTACCAGCAATGGAAGAGAGTTCCCCTTACTCCACATCCTCTCCAGCATAGGTTATCATTGGTGTTTTTGATTTTAGCCATTCTGACAGGTGTAAGATGGTATCTCAAAGTTGTTTTGATTTGCATTTCCCTGATCGCTAAGGAAGTTGAATATGACCTTAAGTATCTTTTGGCCATTTGAAATTCTTCTCTGTTCAGTTCAGTACCCCATTTTTAATTGGGTTATTTAGAATTTTAATGTCTAGTTTCTTGGTTCTTTATATATTTTGGAGATCAGACCTTTGTCTGATGTGGGGTTGGTGAAGATCTTCTCCCATTCAGTAGGTTTCCTTTTTGTCTTAATAACAGCGTCCTTTGCTTTACAGAAGCTTCTCAGTTTCAGGGGGTCTCATTTATTCATTGTTGCTTTTATTGTCTGTGCTACTGAGGTTATACATAGGAAGTGGTCTCCTGTGCCCATATGTTGCAGTGTACTTCCCACTTTCTCTTCTATCAGATTCAGTGTGACTGGATTTATATTGAGGTCTTTGATCCATTTGGATCTGAGTTTTGTGCATGGTGATAGATATGGATCTATTTTCATTCTTCTACAGGTTGACATCCAGTTATGCCAGCCACTTTGGAAATCAGTGTGGCGGTTTCTCAGGAAATTGGGAGTCAACCTACCTCAAGATCCAGCATTACCACTCTTGGAAATATACCCAAGAGATGCCCAATAATACTACAAAAGTATTTGTTCAACTATGTTCATAGCAGCATTATTTGTAATAGCCAGAACCTGGAAGCAACCTAGTTGCCCCTCAATGGAAGAATGGATAAAGAAAGTGTGGCACATATACACATTAGAATACTACTCAGCGGTAAAAAACAATGACATCTTGAATTTTGCATGCAAATGGATGGAAATAGAAAAACACTATCCAGAGTGAGATAACCCAGACCCAAAAAGATGAATATGGTATGTATTCACTCATTAGTAGATTCTAGCCATAAACAAAGGACATTGAGCCTATAGTTCGCAATCCTAGAGAAGCTAAATAATAAGGTGAACCCAAAGAAAAACATATATAGATCCTCCTGGAAATTGGAAGCAGACAAGATCGCTGGGCAAAAGTTGGGAGCATGGGGGTGGGGGTGGAATGGGGGAAAGAGGAGAGGGGGAGAGAGAAGGGAGAAGGGGAGGACTGGGGAGAGCTTGGGGGAGTGGGATGGTTGAGATGGAGGAAGGGAGGATATGGGAGGAGGGAAGAAGATATCTTAATTAAGGGAGCCATTTTAGGGTTGGCAAGAGAATTGGCTCTAGAGGGGTTCCCAGGTGTCCACGGGGATGTCCCCAGCTAGGTCCTTGGGCAGTAGAGGAGAGGGTGCCTGAACTGGCCTTGTCCCATAGTCACACTGATGAATATCTTGAATATCACCATAGAACCTTCGTCCGGCAATGAATGGAGATAGAGACAGAGACCCACATCGGAGCACTGGACTGAGCTCCCAAGGTCCAATTGAAGAGCAGAAGGAGGGAGAAGATGAGCAAGGAAGTCAGGACCGCGAGGGGTTCCTCCACCCACTGAGACAGTGTGCCTGATCTGATGGGAGCTCACCAAGGCCAGCTGGACCAGGACTGAATGAGCATGTGATCAAACTGGACTCTCTGAATGTGGCCGACAATGGGGGCTGAATGAGAAGCCAATGATAATGGCACTGGGATTTGTTTCTACTGCATGTACTGGCTTTTTGGGATCCTAGTCTGTTTGGATGCACACCTTTCTAGGCCTGGATGGAGCGGGGAGGGCCCTGGACTTCCCACAGGGCAGGGTACCCTGCCCTCTCTTAGGACTGGAGGGGGTTGGGGGAGGGTGAGTGGGGGAGTGGGAGGGAAATGGGAGGAGGGGAGGAAGTGGAAATTTTGAATGGTATTATTTATAAAGCAATAAAAATTTTAAAAAAGAGTTAATAAGAAAAAAATAAAATTTTAATTTTAAGTGCAATGAGTACTGCCCATATGTGCATGGAAACCTATTGGTGGCCACCCTCACCCCAAAGAGAAGTGACTTTTCCCTGTCTCAGAGCCGTCAGCTGCTAATAGCTCCTTGGCTAGGTTTGGGGACTCAGTAGCTCCTCTGTCATTTTTAACTGGCTTGATCTGGTGTGTGTCTTGTGTGGGTGTCCAAACTGCTGCTCATGTGTGTTCAACAGCGTGCCCTGTCTAGGGGACGGCGTCTCACCTCACCCCTCCCCTTCCTCCGGCTTTCTTTCTGCCTGCTTTCCTTTGCTGTTCCCTGAGTCTGAGCAGAGGGGGAGTGAGGTTTGATAGAGATGCCTATCATGCAGCCAAGTCAAGCAAGCATTTGTCTTTAAAGAGCTAAAAATTACTATTGCTATTCTTAGTATTGTGTTTTATATAATGTATTAGCATATAAATAAATGATTTAAATGTTATTCATTTTATCTTTAATTCTGTTCTTTAAGATGTCTTTTTGGGTTTTGTTGCTTTGAAACAAGATTTTCTTATGCAGCCCAGGGTGGTCTGGAACTCACAGTTTTCTTGCTTCAGATTCTAAAGTACAGGAATATTCTACCATGGCTGGTGATTGTGTCTATTTTTGTCCATTTTGTGTCATGAAGATAAGAATATATTTATGAAATTATAGATGAATATAATTTACACATAAAAAATACACATACCTGGAAGTACTTGATGAAAATTTTAATTGAGAACACAGAGAAAGACTCTCTTGAGAAGCCCACAACTTGTGTGTGTATGTGTACGTGTATATGTATGTGTACATGTGTGTACACGTATGTAGGTATGTGTACATATATGTGTGTTTTGTGTGCATGTGTGTATATGGGTGTATGTGTGTATGTCTGTATATGTGTGTGTATGTCTGTATATGTGTGTATGTATGTATATGTCTGTATATGTTTGTGTATATGTGTTTATGTGTATGTGTTAATCTTTCTCTGATAACTCATGTGCCTGAACCTATGTTAAAAAAAAATCTCTCCTTAATAAACTCTAACTCTCAACTCTGCTATTACCAAAAAAAAAAAAAAAAGTACATCTAGTTCAGAAAGACGTTGAAGACCCCTGGGTTAGGCCATAATACTAACTCCAACAAGGCTTTTTTTTTTGTTACCTTTGCCACACTCTGTGCCCCAGCAAGGAAAAAGCAAAGTAAAACCATCTCCACAAGTATAACCCTCCCGCTGAAAGAAAGAGGATCCTGCGCCTCCAGAGGCACATCTAGAGCAAACAAATGACGGAGCAAACAAATGACGGAGGTCATCCAAAGGAATGTTCTAGCACTTCTCTTTGGGAAGATCTCTGAGGTGTAGCAAGTGAAATAAACACAAGATGGAACCGGTATATTGTCAAACAAAGGAAACCTGTGGTGGCAGTGGCCATCTTAAGGGAGCTGTGCTAGCCAGGGGGAAGATGGGGACTTGCTTTTTAATGTACTGCTGAGACATCTTTTTAAAACCTTACACCTGAGGCTGGAGAGCTGGCTCAGTGGGTAAAGCGCCTAGCTACGCAATGGGAGCACCCGGGTGAAGGTCTCCAGAAACCACACAGAGCAGGAGTAGTATCCCATCATGCATCTGTGATCCCCGTGCTTCTACTGTGAGCTGGGAGCTAGAGACAATGTCTGGAAACATGCCAGCCAACTAGCTTGCTGTTTGCAGAATGAGTCCTTTTCTCAAACGACATGAACTAGGTGGGACGCCTGAGGTTCCCCTCTGGTCTTCGCACACATGTTGTAACACGTAAGTCCTTGTGCTCACATTTGTGAGCCCAGGCTCGTGAGACAGCTCAGCAGGTAAAGGCCTTGCTGCAGCTCAGCAGGTAAATGTCAGCCTGATGATCTGAGGTCGGTGCTCAGGACTACATGGTGAAGGGAGAGCACTGACTCCCGCAAGCTGACCATGCCCTCCACAGCTGTGCCATGACAACACATATACAATAAATAAGCAAATGCAAGAAAACTCTTACTCTTACACATAAATAGGATGTGAAGATAAGCATCCGAAGGCCGGATGCACAGCTCGGTGGTTTGAGTTTGAGGCGTGGTTTTATTTCCAGCGCTCCTCCTTCAATACGTAGAGTCACAAACACATATTAGTTTAAAAATTTAAAATGGCTAAAAAATGTTCAGGATCTTTGAAACTCCTTTTGCTTTTTGCTAGTCAGGCATAGTAGCAAAACTTGAACTTCTAGTACTAGGGAGGTTGGGGCAGGAAGGTGGCAAGTTCAAGACCAGCCTGGGCTACATAGCAAAACCATCTCAAAAAAACAACAACAACAACAAAAACCCAACAATGAAAATGTATTAAAATGACCCAGACAGCACTTTAAATGGTAATAGATTGGAAACAATCAAAATGTCTAGCATTCAGAGATCAGTTAAGCAAATAAAGAAAAATGGCTTGCTTTATGATGTAGATTTTAAAAAACAATTGGAAAATTTTTTGACCATTTTAAAATATTAAACTAATATGTGTTTGTGACTCTATGTATTGAGAGGGAGGAGTGTTGGAGATAAAACCACGCCTCAAACTCAATAATAAATGTCATTAATGTAGATGCCAGAATTATTCTCAATGATGTTTAACATTTGGAGGCCATCCAGACAGCCCAGGGTGCCCAGAGGCGCTGGACAAAGATGGAAGGAGAAAAGTTACTCTTCAGATGTGTCATCTCCCCTCTGTGTGACAGCTGCGGCACACTCCTCTCTCCCCACCTCCACCACATCACACTCAATAGTAAGTAAGTAAAGACGTGTTTAAAATAAAGTACCCCCAAAGGGCTTAGCAGTTCGGAGCACTCGCTTTTCTTGCGGAGTATCAGGGTTTGGTTTCCAGTACCCACATGATGGCTCCTGTCTGTCTAGAACTTGCTCACAGGGGATCCAGCATCCTCTTTTGGCCTCTGAGGGCACCAGGAGCACATGTGGCTTTCATACATGCATGCAGGCAAAACACAAGCAAATAAGAAAATTAAAAATAAAGAGAAAATATCCCCAAGAGACAACAGTGTTTGTCTCTGATAATGAGATTATGTGAGATTTTTTGGTTTGTGCCTTCTAGACCTTTCTTCTGTTTTCATATTCTTCTCATTTTTTTTGGTCTGGAATAGGTATGCATTATTTTGTGATGTGAAAGAAAAAAAAAGCAAAACGCTGAGGAAGCCATGCCATGCATGGCTGGCCTGAGTCACAAGCTGAATTCTCATGTTTAAATTAGTTTCAGAAACAAGGAGTGGTTTCTAGGCAACAGGCTTGGGAAATCATGGTCATTTCCATCGTTGCTACAGTGTGTGTGTGTGCCTGTCTGCGGGAGACCGTAAGAGATAAATGCTTGTGCAAGCGGACTCCTGCTAAGGAAAATGAGTTTTGCCACCCAGTTTTGGTCACGGGAACTTGAGTTACTGTGACCCTAGAGGCAGACAGGAGCCAGAGATTTCTTTATTTTTTATTTTTACTGACGGATGACTGAGTTAATGAGAATTGCCATAGGTCGGATCGTCTAAGTTGTAGGTGTGGGAAACTGAGGGGGCAGAAGGGAGCCAAAGCCAACGCCCCCATGTACACCGCAATGGTTTTGCTGTGAACTCAGATTGCATCTGAAGATTGTGTGAGACAGATTGCATCTGAAGATGTGCAAAGATCGCCTCACAGTCTCTGGAGCCATTTACTGTCATTACAGCCAATCCCGGGCAGCCAAAGGACTTTTAATCAGGAGGAACATGGAAAACCGGAATCAGGGCAAAGAAAGCCTTGGCCCTGCTGACTGGCTCTGGAGGAGGGCTGAGCCAAGGGAGCCTTCCAGCCTCCTGGGAGATGTATTCTTTCCCAAGTGCCTCCCAGGAGGCATATCTTCAACAAGAAAGGTGATTTCCTGAAAACTATAGTATATGGTCCTCTTATGGCTATTGTTGTTTTGTTTTGTGACAGAATCTCACGATGTTCGTGTTGGCCTGGACTTCTCCGTGTAGCTGGGGATGACCTCGGTTCAGTCTCTTGCTTCCATGGACATCTCTGATTCATATTCTTTCTCTCACTGTGTGATGCCGTCTGTCGAGTTATGATGCAACACGAGCTTCTCATAAGATGTGGCTGCTTAAGAGTTTAGAACTGTGAGATACACCAGCCTCCTGTCTTTGTCATTTATCCAGCCCTAGGTATTTTGCTAGAGTAGAGCAAAATAGATTTAGTCTCCACTGCTCTTCCTTAAGTGGTAATTCTTCAGACAGGTTTTTCCATCTTTGTACTCCAGAAGCACTTATTAGAAGCAGGCCCTACATGTGCTTGTGCTCATCCTCTCTCTCTCTCTCTCTCTCTCTCTCTCTCTCTCTCTCTCTCTCTCTCTCTCTCTCTCTCTCTGCCAGTGATGGGAATTAAGCCCAGCGTCTTTCTTATATAGGGCAAATATTCTACTACTGAGCCACATCCCCAGGTTCCAAGGCCTTGAGTGATATATGGAGCCTGTTACAGTTTGAATGTTCCCCAAAGGTCTATGTTGGAAGCTTGGCCCCTCATGGGGCAGTAAAAGATGGCATAGAACAATTGAGAGTGGGTGGGTGGCTGAGCCATTGAGTTATGTGGGTGCTTCACTTGGAAGAAATGAAGGTCACTCTTAAGGAACTCTTCAGTGGTTTGTGGTAAAAGCCTAGGCCTGGCTCCTAAGTCTCTTTCTGGCTTCCTGTCTGCCAAAGTGATTTCTCTCTGTAGAATCCTTCCATGGAGTCTCTCTAGAACCCGACACTGACACATACCCTTGGATCTTCAGAACTGGAGAACTAGCCGGGCGGTGGTGGTGCATGCCTTTAATCCCAGCACTCCGGAGGCAGAGGCAGGCGGATCTCTGTGAGTTCGAGACCAGCCTGATCTACAGAGCTAGTTCCAGGACAGGCTCCAAAGCTAAAGAGAAACCCTGTCCTGAAAAGCCAAAAAAAAAAAAAAAGAAGAAAGAGAAGCAGAACTGGAGAACCCATTAGCTCTTCCACCTTGACAGCCCAGCCTGGTCCCCCTTTTCCTAACCTCCAGATGGGATACACACACACACCCCACATGTACACACTCATATACACACTACATGCACACACATATACCATGTGCACACATGTACACACACACACACACCACATGTACACACTCATATACACACTACATGCACACACATATACCATGTGCACACATGTACACACACACACACACACCACATGCACACACCCACATGTACTCGCAGACACACGGCATTTTCTCCTGGCTTTATTCATTTAACTCATCCATGATTACTCAGCCCGGAAGTGAGTCTTGTTCTCCACTTGGTCTGTAAGCACCGTGACAAGGCAAGGACTCTCATGAGTTCTGTGCTCTGCTTTCAATAAATGTGTTTAGTATAAATTGAATAGCAGAGTTTTGGTTTTGTTTCTGTAGACAGTTTCTTACCATGTAGCCCAAGCGGGTCAAGGACTCATGATCTTCCTGCCTCAGCCTCTTAAATGCTATGGTTACAGGCCTCTGCCTCAAAGTCTGAGTTAGCTTCAGAACTTTCTTCCTAGTGTCTGTTAACACTAGTCAACAGCTCTAGTCACCCCTCCTGTGCCAAACACTTATTCCTATTAAAAAGGGTCACCCGATCCTTGATTCCCTGCAGTGCTGCAGCCTGCGGGAAGGAAAATCTGGGGTCTTCTGTCTTAGGGCTTCTAGTCTGCTGCTTTGGATCAAGGGTGGAGTCCAAATTTGCTTAGCTTCTTTCATTCTAACTGGACCTGTCAGCTCCAGGGCCAAATAGGGATCTGCTCTGACAAGCTATGACACTGTTGGGAACAAGTAGCTGATGTCTCTACCAGGGCCTTTACTTGTTGTGGGCCTGGTCTCTCAAGGCTTCCCTTTAGGGAGCCATGTACCCCACAGATACAAGTGCAATAAAGTTTAAGTCTCAAAAGGCAGCTACTGTGACCCCCCCATGGTAGACACAGGGCAGCCCCCCTGCTCAAGTGAGACCAACCAAGACTACTTCAGGAGGTGTGTTATGGGAGAGGCTATGCTGGTACTCAGGAAGGCCCTGAGAAGCCTGGCTCTAGCAATGACTGTCCTATATTTCATGAGTGTTTATTGGGTGCCTCTTGTATTCTGGTCATGGAGCTAGGAAGGCAAACAGCATTTGAAGTGGGTCAGCCTGGGTCGGGGGAGAGAAGTCAGACAACAACAGGACTAGAGAAGAGAACAGGAGCTGTTCCTGTGCTGAGGAGATTGATTCAGAGGGAAATTTCACCCGATGGATGGAGATAGAGACAGAGACCCACAGCCACATCAGAGCAATGGGCTGAGCTCCCAAGGTCCAGTTGAAGAGCAGAAGGAGGGAGAAGATGAGCAAGGAAGTTAGGACCATGAGGGGCTGGTCCACCCACTGAGACAGTGTGCCTGATCTAATGGGAGCGCACCATATCCAGCTGGACCAGGACTGAATGAGCATATGATCAAACCGGAATCTCTGAATGTGGCTGTCAATGGGGGCTGACTGAGAAGCCAATGATAATAGCACTGGGACCTATCTCTTCTGCATGTATTAGCTTTTTGGGAATCTAGTCTATATGGATGCACACCTTCCTAGGCTGGGATGGAGGGGGGAGGGCCTTGGGCTTCTCACAGGGCAGGGTACCCTGCCCTCTCTTAAGGATGGAGAGGGAGGGAGGAGGGTTAGTGTGGGAGCGGGAGGGGAATGGGAGAAGAGGAGGAATGGTCAATTTTTGAATGGAAAAATAAAAAATTTAAAAAAAAGAGGACAGGAATACTAGATGGATGTACCAGAAACTTCAAGAACACAGTGAACGGAGGGGGGAGTTCTGCATGGGGAGGTGGGAAAAGGGGTTCTCAGGTAAGTGATTTTCAAAATGAGTCCCGAGAGAGCAGTGGCTCAGCTGCCTGGCAAGGTAAGAGCCAGTGCTCTTGGTTAAGGGACAGTATATCCAGCATGGAGGCTTGAAAGAGGAAGTGGGTCCCCTTGCTAGGAAATCTGTGTCAGCTAGCAGGACCTGAATCCCTGGAAGGAAGACAAAGGTAAACCAGGACTTCATACGTTGTGTTTTCAAATAGAGAACCCTAACCTGGGAGAGTGTGGGAACAGAGAAAGATTCCAGGCGGAAAATGGGGTATAGTACAGATATCAAATCAAAAGATGATTTCTTTTTCTGAACAAAACAGGGCAGTTTTACATTTGAACTTGGAGTGTTTGTGACAATCTGCACAAGGCTTGCACAAACTCAAACCAGATAAACTCCGTGCATGGAGGACGGAGGTGGGCACAGAGTCCCATCCTTAGTTGAGGAGCTATTGGCAATCCATAGCTGCTGGAGAGGGAAAGGCCCCTGGTAGCTTCACCATGTTTCTGTGGATGACCTTACATCTGAGAGTATATGCGCAGTGCAAGTTGAACTAGATGGTCTTAAAAAAAAAAAAAAAGAAAAGAAAAAAGGATGTGAAGTTGAATGTGTAGGGAAGAGAGGGTTGGATCTGGGAGGAGTTGGGAGAGAAGCAATGAATACAATCAAAATCCATTGCACACAAAGAATACATTCTTGAAGATGAGGGATGAAAGAGACAACACAAGAATAGAGGGTGATATTAGAGGGCGAGTGAGGAGACCAGCAGAAGGGAGCAGAAGAAGGTAACAACAGGGGTGAATGGGATCAAAAATATTCCATGCATGAATAAAATTGTCCCAATAGAACCTGCCACTCTGTAGAGTTAGTATGAGTGTCTATGGTCTGAAGTGTCCACCATAGGCTCATGTGTCTGAGTGCCTGGTCTTCAGCTGGTGATGTTGTTTGGGAGGTTGTGGTACCTTTGGGGACCAGGTTTTGCTGGTGTACGATAGCTGGCTCTCTGCTTCCTAGTCCTGCTACTGTATTAGAAATGCCACACACAGCCGGTGCCCCAGAGCCTTAGTCTTCCCCTCCAGTGATGGACTTTATTCTCCAAAACTGTGAACCAAAGTAAATAGTCCTCAAATTGATTCAGGGAACTTGATCACCGCAATGGAAAGGGTAATCAATAAATGTGCTAACAACAACAACAACAACAGGAAATGGCCTTTGGAGATACAGAAATCTGCCTCACAGTTCCCAATAATGTCTGAACCAATCAGAGCCCTTGTGATAGAGCAGCTGGTAAGATGGCATATTCACTTTTGTACAGTATTGAAAATGGACCAGCCTATCATTCTTGTGCTGCTGGCTATCAACCCCAGGATGGGTGTTCTGGACAGTGTCCTGGTGGAACTATAAGACTTCCCTTCCCCTTCTGAAAAATGCCATTGCAACAGACAAAGTGGTCTCCTTCAACGACCTGAATGTGACTGTCCTCATGGGCTTCACGCCAAGAAGAGAAGGCATAGAGAGGAAAGGCCTACTAAAAAGCAAATGTGAAAATCTTCACAGTTCAGCCTTGGAGAAATATGCCCAGAGATCAGTTAAGGTCATTGTAGCAGGAAACCCAGTCAACACCAATTTTCCAACAGCTTCCAAGTCAGCCCCATCGATCCCCAAGGAAAGCTTCAGTTGCCTGAGTCACTGGGACCACAACCTAGCAAAATCTCAAATTGCTCTTATATGTGGTATAACTGGTGATGATGACGTAAAGAAGGTCATTATCTGGGGAAGAGCATTCATCAATTCAGTATCCAGATGTCAATCAAGCTAGGGTGAAATTGCAAGGAGAGGAAGTTGGTGTGTGTGAAGTCCTAAGAGATGACACCTGTCTCAAGGGTGAGTTCGTCGCGACTGTAACAGCATGGTACTGCTCTCTTCAAGATTCAGAAACTGTCCAATGCAACATCTACTGTGAGAGCCATCTCTGGCCACTTCAGAGATATGCGATTTGAAATCCCAGAGGGAGTGCTTGTGTCCATGGGCGTTATCTCTGTTGGCAACTTCAAGAATAGGTCCTGGAAGGCCTTCCTATTAATGATTTCTCATGTGAGAAAATGGATCTTACTGCAAAGGACCTGGCAGAAGAAAAAGATACTGCTTTTGAATTTCTTTCCTTTGCATGACCAGACAACCATGTTGATGTCAATAAATATCCCAAAGCTGGGGAATCAAAATGATGTCTTTGAGCCTAGTACCAAACAGTAATAATGCTACACTCAAATTGTGAACAGCAACATATTTTAAGTGTTATGTGCTTCGTGGTTCAGATTTGCAAGAGCCAATCAAGCTGTTAGTGTTGCAACCTAAATAAAAATACGGTCAAGAGAGGAAACAGCAGCAGCAGCAACCGAAAGATCTGTGCAACGAGGCTGGAAAGTAGAGATGAGAAAAGGAACGTACAGAAAAGCCATCAGTTCCACGGTGATGACTCCAAGTCAGGGACACGCCATCCTCAATGAAGATGAGGGCTACGGTAGACGGCCAAGGAAGTCTGGCAATGCATTGATGGGGGTGGGAATGAGGCGGCTCTCAGGTTCTGTCCTGGAGGCTGGATAATGGTGACTCTGTTCATGAAAATCAGGAACATGGGGCAGGAGAAGATTGAGACTATGGTGAGCTAAATTTTGGCCGTACCTAAGGTGAGGACATCCAAGCACAGCTGTGTCGTCAGTGGTAGGTCTATGGGTGTTGGAGTTTGGGGAGGACCCTGGCTTCTGATAGAGAAAGGCTGGGTCGAGCTCCTCTCTTCACAGACATTCAATCAACATTATTTTGAGCCACTAATGAACGATTCCAGGGCACTGGGGAAAGAGAGCGGTGCCGCCTGTGAGTACGGACGCTCTTAGAGTAATGGGCTGATGGCTGCAGAAAAACTCAAGCCAAATAACACTAATTTTTCAGCTATAAATAAACCTGCCTCTGCAGTCAGGGCTTTCAGTAACTCAGAGAAGAGGAAATGTAGCCATGGAAACGGGAAAGAGGGCTCTGTGGAGGCCACATCATGCCTGCAGGGCGAACATGTCAGCAAGTTCCAGCCAAGAGCAGCAGAGTGGTGGGTGGTCTGGCTGGTGGAAAAGAGGCAAGCCTGACGTCTTGGGTTCAAGTTCAAGCTGGGTCCATAATAGATTATCGGATACACATGACTGAGCCTTTGTTTCTGTTGGAGACATTGTCCCTGTTTGAGATCTTAATATGTATCCCTGAATTCAGTCCTCAGAGCTACCTCACAGTGTGGCTTTTGTCTTGAGTCCTTTAGAGACAAGTAAACTGATCCTGGCAAAATGTGACAGTTCCGAGATTTGAACCCAGGTAGTGTACATCCGGATTCCTCTCAGGTCTCTTCACCACTGTAACTGGGTTCACTTCCAGAGGCTTTTGCTTTCTCAGCAGCCTACAGATTTCATGATGGACAAGCAGCATTATTTATATTGAGGCCTCGATTATTGGTGTATATTTGCTCCTCGCGTTCCTCTCAAGATTGGTTCTCCAAGGAAACAGCGTGGAAATACGTGTCCCAACTCTTCTTAGTTCTGAGAGTTCCTGTCCCGCAGAGTGCAGCAGAGGGCCCGAGCCAGCAGCAGTGATGTCATCAGTGTCTGAGATGACAGCTCATGGAACTTAGCGCTACTGCCCTTGTGGGTTCACAAAAAGAGACGCCTTTCTCCTGCTCCTGCCCTGTGGTGTGGATGGGTTACTTACAGGCTCCCCACCCCTGCTTCTTGCAACTGCCAAAACCCTGGAAACTCCACACAGGTAGAAAGATTATGGTGGACAATAGCCCTTGCTGTCATGGGAGTCACCAAGTAAGAGTCACCATGGCACGGAACTTGGCATCAGAGATTGGGGGAAGTGCATTCTAGGAAAAGGGAACTTAAAATTTGAGTCGGCAGGAAATGATGTATCTGCTACAAGATCGACATGACTTTCTCATAAACTTATTAAGCAATTGCATTTTTCTAAGCAGTATTTTTCCACCTACATTGTACACATATAACTAGTAAAGTGAAATTAAGGATTTAAAAAAAATAATGACTTTTATGATAAGCAGAAAATACTGCTTATCATAATTGTAGAAGTAATGGTTTTGAGCGTGCTACTATCATGGGTTGAAGATTATACCATTGGTCTGTCACCTTGGAGCCAGCTCTTACTTCCTTGCCTTATTGCATACATGTCTGTCAGAACTACTAAGAATTCCTATGGCTCATGCATAGAGGGGAGGGCCTGGGACTCATCCTGAAAAACCCAGCATCAAAGGGGCTCATAGACAAGGAAGATTTGCCTAAAATGTTAGGGTAAAAACCCAGAGAAATGGCCACACAAGGACAGTTTCTAGCATGCTCTCTTCGTAGGCTTACAAAGCCATTGCAAGTACTCTGTACCAGCACCAGCCATTGCTTCTTTGGTTCCTTTGGAACAGAAATTCCTAAAGGAGGAAGGATATTGGCTTGGGCAAGCTGGAGAAGCAGAAGGAACATGTTCACTACCATTTCCCAAGAACAGTTGCAGGAAGGGTTGTCTAACTTACTCTTCTATTGCTGTAAAGAGACACCACGACCGAGGCAACTAACAGAAGAAAGAACTTGACTGGGGCTCACAGTTCCAAAAGAGAGTAGAGTTCATGACCATCATGGCGGGGAGCAGGGCAGCAGTCACAGCACCAGAGCAGTAGCTGAGAACTCACGTCTTGATCCACACGTAAAAGGAAAAGAGAGAGATAGACACTGGGAATGACAGAAATCTTTTGGAACCTCCAACTCTCCTACCATTCCTAGTGACAACATCTCCTCCACCAAAGCCACACCCCCTAATCTGCTGGATGATGCAACACGCTCATATGAGTCTATTCACCCCACAAATGGAAACCATGGCAAACTAATGTACCATCTAGTTTGGTGAACCAATGTTTTGGTGAACTATGAGTTTTTATGGGGTTTGTTCACAGGCGTGTGGGTGAGGGTTACCAGAAGGAACAGAGATGACTCCAAAATGCAGCTGCCTCTCTGAAAAGCCCCCCCCATAGCTGATGACTCATAAGGCTGCAAGCCTGGACACCGCACAGTTCGCAGACAGCTTGACAGGTCTGAGAAATCCCACTGCAGCTTGGGTGGCTACCATCTTCTCCCCAAGCTGTTGTTGGCTGGTCTAGAAAGCTGGGGAGGGGCCTACCAGAGTCTCCCAAGTTTCTACTTTACCTGATATGTAATGTTTTGTTACCTCTGGAGTCTCACGAGCCTCCCTCTCTCTTCCTAAGGAAATATTTCAATTCAGAGGAATCTGCTAAACCACACCTACCTAAAAGTAGACACACACACACACACACACACACACACACACACACACACACACACACACACACACACACACACCATTTAAATCCCACCCTAAAGAAGTGATTGAGATTCAGTCTTCCAAAGCAGGGGGAATAACTGCTCCTCTGAGACTGTTCTGGAATATTCTGTTCTCATCTAACAGAATTGTGCTTGAGTAGACATTAATCTGGCTGAGGATGAAGAAAGAGAAAGCGGGAATATTCTAGAAAATATATTGCTTAGGACAAATAGACTCCAACCCATTTCTTAGCTTAAATCAATTGATAGATTTTATTGTCATAAGCTATTAGTCAGAAATCCTAGATGAATCGGTGGATTGCTGTAGATGTGGTATTTCAAGTGATTGTTTGTCGGGCTGGTTTTTTGAAGCCATTTCTTAGGTGGGTTTAAAACAGCAGGTTTCACTGATGACAGTTTTCTGTGCCCTGTGCAGTTCTGCAGGGAGTGTATAGTGACACCTGGTGGCCGGCAAGGCAAAGTACCTTGGCTTTGTTAGACCATCATGAATTTGAAATTACTTCTCAAATTTGATTTGTTGGTTGAGAATTGCATCCTTTGTTCCAATTCTTTTAGTAGGATTGCTGTTTTATATTTAAGACAAATAGATTTGAATCTGTTAGATTTTCTAGAGTGTCCCAACTTATTAAAAAGATCCTCCATTAGGTGAGTTAGCCAGGTCTGTATTGAATTAAATCTTACAGGACCGGGGGAGACAAGAGAGGCATTTAGCATGAGTGAAAATCTAAGGGATTCAAAAACAATCTTAGTAATGAATAGAGATGAGGATGATGGTGGTGGCGATGATGATGGTGATAATGACGATGATTGGTCAGGGTTTTGCTAGTTAACTCTAGCTCACCCAAAACTTACTGTGTAGGACAGAACGGCCTCCAACTCCCGGCAAACTTTCTGCCTCTGCCTCCTAAGTGCTGGGATTGCAGGTGTGCCACCATACATAGCTTTACATGGAATTTCTCCCTCCTTCCTCCTTCCTTTTCTACAATATGATCTCGTTATGTTACTTGGGGGGGTCTGGAATTTGTGGCCTCAACCAATCCTCCTGCCTCAGTCTCCCAAGTATCTGGAACTAACTGTGCCTGGTTTTAATGCACTATTTTTAAAAGCCAAATTCAATGCAACATTTCAGTATAAAAAATAAATGTGTTTTATGTGTATGAGTGCCTTAGTCACTTTTCTGTTGCCATGGCAAAACCCCCTGGCCAAAGCATCTTACAGCAGAAAGAGTTTATAGGGGCTTACAGTTCCAGAGGGCTATAGTCTATGACCATCACGGCAGAGAGCATCGCGGCAGGCAGGCAGGCTTGGCCCTGGAGCGGTATCTGAGAGCTTACATCTTGAAGCAACAACCACAAGGCAGAAAGAGTGAACTGGGAATGGCATGGCCTTTTGAAAGCTCAAAACTCACCCCCTATGACACACCTACCCCAACAACACCACACCTCCTAATTATTTCCAAATAGTTCCACCAACTGAGGACCAAGCTATATGAGCCTCTGGGGACTATTCTCATTCAAATCCCCACAGTGAGTGTCTGGCCTGTGTGTTTGTATGCAAACCATGTTCACGACCAGTGCCCAGGGAGGTGAAAAGAGGTATCAGATCCCTTAGAACTGGAGTTACAGGTGGTTGGGAGCCACCAAGTGGGTGCTGGGAACTCTGAACTACTGCGCCATCTCTCCAGCTCTGAGATACCAACGTTTTAAACACAGAATTAGTGTTGCTGATTTTCTCTTTCATCCTAGACACTAACAAGACTGTGAAAGGCAGTGAGTAGAGCTAACACACTGAGGACCTGGCTTCTGGCCTGCTTCATCCACGTCAGTGGTGGCATTCCCGTTGCTCCTGCGTGCAGCTACCCCATCCTTGCTGTAGCCTTTCCGGTCTCCTCTCTTTCAGCTCAGCTGTGCACAGCCTGCACCAATGGCAATGACGGGAGAGACTAAAGGGAGACTGGAATGTTACAAAGTGGCCCAAAGGGGAGAAAAAACTCCAGAATTAGGTCTCCCAGTTCTGCTTATTTTCAGGATGCCACCCCTACTTGCTTCCCCAAGGGCACACCTTCCTCCTGTCCCTTCCTCCCTAGAAACATTCGCCTAAGTGCTTTTGGTTTTAATGTGTGCCAACGCCTCGTGTGTTGGAAACCTAATTCTCTCTATGTTGAACTAAATTTTATTGATCCTTGTTGTCTGTAAGAGTTGGGCGAGGGACACACACAAGCTGTAGGGCATTTGAGTCGGTTAGAGTGCTTCATGGAGTCAGTTCCCTCCTTCCGCTTTACAGGGGTTCCAAGGATAGTAGTGAGGTTGCCTAGAAAATGGTTTACCCACTGAGCCATCTCAATGGGTCTTAATGTTCGCGTGTGTGTACGCGCGCGCGTGCGTGTGTGTGTGTGTGTGTGTGAGAGAGAGAGAGAGTGTGTTAGAGATAAGAGAGAGAGGAGAGAGAGTGAGAGAGAGATTGAGAGAGAGGAGAGAGGAGAGTGAGAGAGTAAGAGAGAGGAGAGAGTGAGAGAGAGTGAGAGAGAGGAGAGAGAGGAGAGAGAGGAGTGACAGAGGGTGAGAGAGAGTTAGAGAGAGAAGAGTGAGAGAGTAAGAGAGAGAAAAGAGTGAGAGAGAGTGAGAGAGTGAGACAGATAGAGAGAGAGGAGAGTGAAAGAGTAAGAGAAAGAGGAGAGAGTGAGAGAGAGAGGAGAGAGGAGAGAGGGAAGTGTGAGAGAGTAAGAGAGAAAGAGTGAGAGAGTGAGAGTGAGAGAGGAGAGGAGTGAGAGAGGGTGAGAGAGAGTGAGAGAGAGATAGAGAGAAGAGAGTGAGAGTGAGAGAAAAGAGAGAGAGTGAGAGAGTGAGAGAGAGATAGAGATAGAGAGAGAGAAGAGAGAGAGGAGAGTGAGAGAGTGAGAGAGAGAGGAGAGAGTGAGAGAGAGGAATGAGAGGGTGAGAGAGAGTGTGAGAGAGAAATAGAGAGAGAGAGGAGAGAGAGAGGAGAGTGAGAGAGAGTATGTGTGTGTGTGTGAGAGAGAGAGGAGAAAGGGGACCACTTCAGGTGTTATTCCTCCCTCAGCCACTGCTTTTGAGAGTTACTCTCTGGCCTGGAGCTCTCTCTCAGACTAGACTGACTGGCCAAAATTAATCTGTCTCCTCAGGGCCAGGATTACAATCGCACACCACAGCATCTGCTGGTTGTGTGTGTGAGTGTTTTAAAATGGGTTCTGGGGATCTCAGGTCCTCACGCTTGTGAAGCAAACACTTTACCAATTGAGCTATCTCCCACCAACCTGAAACTTACCTCAAGAATTCACAGGCTAATGGTGTCAGGAGGTGGGCTGGCCTGTGGTTGGATGAGGTCTCTTAGTGGGGAGTGGTGGATTGCTGTCTTTACAAAAGGAACCGAGAGGAGCTAACCAACAAACTCCTTCTTTCTTGTCAGAAGACACTCTCTGTCACCCTGTAGTGTAGTAACAGGCCCAGGAGCAGGCACCAGGCTTTTGGAATTCCCAGGCTCCAAACTGTGAGAACCGAATTGGTTCATGAGTCATGCAGGCTGATCTACTGCAGCAGCACAGAATGGGCCAGGGCCAAGGAGGGAGATGTGTCACTTCTTGGGTGCCTTCGGGCTCTTCAGGCTTCTGTTGCTGTGAGAGACACCGTGACCATGGCAACTCTTAGAAAGAAAAGCATTTCACTGGGGCTTGATTACAGTTTCAGAGGCTTAGTTTGTCATCATAGCAGGGAGCATGGCAGCACGCAGGCAGACATGGTGCTGGGGAAGGAGCTGAGAGTTTTTCCGTAGGCATCAGGAAGAGATCTCAAAGCCCATTCCCAGTGACACACAGTTCCTCCAACAAGACCACACCTACCCCAACAAGATACACCTCCTAGTCCTTTTTCTTTTTTCTTTCTTTCTTTTTTTTTTTTACAGGATTTTGTTTTATTTTTCCTTTTTTTCTCTTTATTTTACATTCCAACCACAGTTCTCCTCCTACCCTCCTCTTACCCCCTTGCCCCCTCCCCCAGCACTCCCCCCATCCATTCCTTCCAATGGATAAGGGCTTCCATGGGGAGTCAACAAAGTCTGGCACATTCAGCTGAGGCAGGATGCAGCCCCTCCCCTCTCTGCATTAAGGCTGAGCATGGCATTGAACCATAGGGAATGGGCTCCAACAAGCTAGCTCCTGCACCAGGGAGAGATCCTGGTCCCTCTGTCATGGGCCTCAGATAGTCCAAGCTTCACTACTGTCTCCCACATGCAGAGGGCCTAGTTCAGCCCCACGGAGGCGCCACAGCTGTGGGTCTAGAGTTCATGAGTTTCCATGAGCTTGGTTCAGCTGTCTCTGTAGATTTCTCCATCATGATCTTGACCTCCCTCTCCTAGTCCTTCTAAGTTGTGAGACTCCCTGATGACTAAGCATTCAAATATGTGAGCCTCCGGGGGGTCAATCGTATTCAAGCTGCGACAGCCACATTAGAGATACACAGAGAGGGATTGGGAGCTAGTCACAAAGCATCCTGGGAGCAGGTCAGTTTGGTTTGCCTGGTACTGTCTTGAGTTTCCTATTTTTCCTCTGTGGGATTAACAACTTTGAAGTAGACTGGTCCTGTGACAAGACAGGAGGATCTGTCTCCCTCCAGACATGTCATCTTCCCAACTGTCACCAGAAAGACGGTAATGGCAAACAATAGGGACACACCGTGTAACTGTACCACACAGTCTGCTGTGAAAAGAGGAAGCAGAAGCAGTGGGCTAAGAAAGGATTGGATACTCAAGAACACCTAATGAGACGGTCTAGAATGTTCCCGAGGAGAAGTGCTTCTCAGCCTACAGTGAGGAGAGACCCCACAGACTGTACAGGGAGCCACAGACACTCACCTTGCTCAGCTCTATCCCCTTCAAGGACTTGGGGGTGAACAGTGTGTGTCTTTTGACAAAACACAGACATCGGAGCCTCAGCTCCCTCGCCTGGCCAGAGCAGGGACCCGGGATCTTGTTTCCACCATCCTCCTGACCCAGAAACTGCCCGGCCCTTAGTGCCAGCTCACATCTCTTCAGGAACTTGGCTCTTTGGTTGGCAACTAAATGAAGTTTTTACTGACTCCTGGAGCCTGTGTGGCTTAACAGGGGACATCTTTTGTCAATAGCTTGCCATGTGTCAAGTATATGCTTGCCAGTTCACCTGTTTTCTCTTGAATCCTTACAATAATTCCTTTAAGTGAGTGTCATGCCTCACTCTCAGAAATTTCAAACATGAGACTCAGGAGTTATTACTCAATGATTAACAGATGATGGGCCTACGCCTTGATCTTGGGCCGCGGGACTCTGCTATGTCCTAACACTCTTTCTGCTGTGTAAGGGTCAGCAGAGACATGGGGGAGCTGCCTCTGGGCGCAGTTCTACACCAAAGGCATTGACCTTGGAGGTGGCTCCCCTTGAGGTAGGACTATCTATGCACACAGAAGAGTAAAATCTATGTTCATGTTCTCAGGAAAATCTGCCAGACACAGGTTAAAATATTACAAAGCATATGCTGAATGCAAGGCTAAATAACACCTCAGTGTGAGTGAGAAGAAGAAGGGGAGATGAGGAAGAAGAGGAGGAGGATATAAAGAAGTTGACATCTTCTTGTAATCTTAGAGATAATAAGAAAGATATCTGCTATTTTTCATCTGTTCCTCCAGCTTTTTATTCTTTAGGTCCCCTTTCTTATTTCACACATGACTTGTTTGTATAATCCATAGATATCCAATCAGCATAGAACACAGCATGGCCACTTCTGTCCTGGAACCAAATTTCCAGTAGGGAGGCAGACAATAAATAAGTAAGGGCAGAGATGCGGCACACACTTTGGCTGGCTGCTCTTGGGTATGAGGAAAAAGGAAAGCAGGAAAAAGGAGGAGGGGGCTGGGGTGCTGTGCAGTACAGGGACCTCAGGAAGGGGCTTCCTACATGGAGGCATAGCCGCTGACCCAAGAAGGTAGAGAGGGAGCCAGCCAAGAGGATGTGGCTAAGGAAACCCTTGATAGCGGGGACAGAAAGAGCATAGTGTGTCTGTGGGGTATGAGGAAGGACCATCGGATGAGTGGGGTGCGTGAGGGAGAGTGTGGCAACGGAGGTGTCATGAGGGCAGAGCTCCTCTCTCAGATGAAAACCCACTAAGCTAGCTCAATGGACGGTGGTGGAAGAACCACCCATGGCACCATGTGGCAGTTAGAGGCAGGCATGGAGGGGCTGGTGGGAATTAGTGGACAATGGCTTGGACCAGGATGAGCGGTGAGGAGCATGCGAGGTGGCTGGCTTCTAGATGTATTATAGAGGTGGGACCGCTAGGATCTGTTGACGATTGGATATGAGCATTAGGTGCTGAACTGCGTACTCACAAATGTATGTTTGAAGTCCTAACAGTACCCCAGAATAGAACCTCATTGGAGACTGTCTTTAAAGAGAGAATTAAGGTTAGTGAGCCAGGTGTGGTGGCATGCAACTGTGATCCAAGCATTTGGAAGGTAGAGGCAGAATATCAAGAGTTTGAGGTATCCTCTGCGATGGGGGAGACCAGCCTAGGCTGCTTGAGATTCAGTACAAGATTAAAAAAAAAAAAAACAACTTTAAAGTGTGGGAGCAAGGAAGTCTGAACCAAGCAGGAGGGCACAGGCCAGGCATTTCGAATCTAATCCAAACTTCTTAGTGACCCAAAAGAAGCAATTATGACCCCGCGTACACAGGAGGAAGGCTGTGGGAACATAGGGAGAAGAGAGCCATCTATAAATCAAAGAGAGAGAGAGAGAGGGAGATTACAGAAGAAACCATCCATGCTGACATTTACAAAAAATTAAGGTGTATGGGTATTTTGCCTGCATATATGTGTGTGCACAATGTGTGTGCCTGCTGCCCAAGAAGGACAGATATGAGGATTCTTTGGAACTGGACTTACAGATGACTATGAGCTGCCATGTGGGTGCTGGGAGTCAAACCCAGGTCCCATGGAAGAGCAGTCAGTGCTCTTAACCACTGAGCCATCTCCCCAGCATCGCCCCCTTTCAACTTGACCATAAACCTCTAGCTCCATAAATAAAGCTTGGCGTAGAGTTGCTAACTCTAGTATTTTGTAGAGGTAGGCACAGCATGCAGCAAGAGAAAAAGAACAGAAGCCTGGCAGTTTCACCAAGGTTATTTTAGGTCCCGAGGCTTTTCCTTCATGATGCTCAGAAGCCCCAGGCAAGCCAGGCTTGCTGGGTTTCAGCAGAATGGGGTGCCCAGTCCGTTGGATACCTCCAACATCATCAGGCACTGTGGGAAGAGTGTTATTTAGATACCTGGAGCTATAAGGGTGGGCTTGGCTCTACAGTCAGTGAGGAGGCGTTTTGTCCAGTGCAATGCAATATGCACCCATCTTTCCATGTTCCAAGCTACCCTCCTCATTCCCTTTGGTTCTGCTCTACCTGGCAGTCCTCCAGGATTGGGGTATAATTGGGGGACAGCTGGAGGGGAAACAAAACAGTACCCTGTGCCCATTCCCTCCTCCCAGCTTTGGGCTCTGATTCCTGGGGTCCCAGAGAAACTCACACTTCTGGAACACTCAAATCTTCTCAGCAGCTGCCTATGCTTGGACCAGTTGTAACACAGTTCCTAACATCCCTGGGTATATAACCAATACTAGAGAAATATAATTCCTTGCCTGGTGCTCTAATGACAAGGACAGGTTTGTACAGCCTTCACACATCACATGGGGCAGGGGGCTACCATGTGCTCATTGGTCCCGTGTATTTCTAACTCTTCGTTAGAAAGCTTACTGTATTTGGAGCCTGCATGGAAGATGGTGTGAGGCGCTGTCTACCCTGGTTCAGCCTTGCACCTTACCATGCCAGGGTGGGCAATGTAACTCTCTTCTACCTGCCAGCAATGCCCCTTCTTCACAGGGCACGGAACCCCAGCACATTACCTGAGTGCAGTTATGTGGATTTGTGAATTCAGTGACCTGTACCAGCGGTCATAAACCAAAAAATAGGCGGTGGCCTGTTTTTGTAAATAAGATTTGTTTTCCTCCTTTCCTTCTTGTCTGTTTATCTGTTTGTTTTGAAATGTCTGTCCTGGCACCTGCTGCAATGCAGAAATCCTCCTGCCTCAGCCTCCTGAACGCTGCCATCACAGGCTTATGAGCCACTGTGCCTGGCTGTCAATACGATTTTCTCAGGCACAGGCAACACTGTTCATTTTGCTACTCATCTGCACTCACTGTATGACCTTCAGAAAGAGCACTTGTTACGGAGACCAGATGGTGCAAAACTGAAAATATTTGCCTTTTGGGTTTTTGTTTTTTTACAGTAAGGGTTTGCTCATCTCTGTGATAGGTTTAGACTGGGTAATTCACAATGTACAGACAACTACCACTAGGCTTGCTGGCTTATACCCGGGGCTACATAATACCCTGTCTCAACACCTCCTATGCTCTGTAGATATTATTACAAAAATAAACAACTCCACTGTGGACTGATAATAATATTTACATTGCTGTAAAATAAAGGACAACCAGGGACTGGAAAGATGGTACATTAGGTAAGAGCACTTGTTGCTCTTCCAGGGACCAGTCTTTGATTCTCAGCACCCCAGTCAGATGGCTCACAACCACCTGGAGCACCTTCTCCTGGCCTTGAGAGGAACTCATATACACATGTGCATGCGCATGTGCACGCACACACACACACACACACACACATGCACACACACATTCACATAAACAAAAAATAGTCTTTAAAAAGGACAACAAGAAAACAACAGGAAAGAAATTCTCCCATCTAAAGTACAAACTGTTTGTCAAATAAAGCAATTGTTTTCTAGCAAGGTCTGTTGAGACATTTAAGGTAGGAGAAAGACACAGAGAGAGGCGCAGGGAAGGAGAGAGGAGAAAAGGAGAAGTCTTATTGGAGAAGAAAGAATTATAAATAGTTAACCAAATAAATTTTAGCTATAGCTTATATGTATCTATTTATCTAGATATAGATGATATAGATATAATGTGCTTTTCCCAGTAAAGCTTACTTATTTAACAGTTTTATAATAAGCAATGTTTTAAGAGTTTACCATGAAGCAACTCATTTACTTCTCAAAACAACTCTAGGAGGTAGCCATTATTATAATCATTCCAATTTTATAGATGAAGAAACTGAGGCATGGAGACTAAGTAATCTGCTCGAAGTTCCTCAGTTAGTCAGTCAGGCAGGGTGGTACGTGTCTTTAATCACAGAATTGAGGAGGTAGAAGCAGGGGGATGAGGAGTTCAGTCTCAGCTCTATAGCAAGTCCACATTAAAAAAAATCCTCTCTAAGGCTATCTGCCTGCTTTTCAAGCCTAGTTGAATCCTACATAGTAAATTCAACTGATTTCTTCTGCCACTTAATGTCTGACTGGGCTGAGAGGGAGATAATGTCTTCTCAAGGAATAGAGGTGGATGGACAATTAGAAACCCACTTAGCTGGCGGCTTGGGTGTCTGTTCCATATGGGAGATGTGTTCCTGAACAGGGATGGGATGACTCATTAGCTACCTGTAACCTGATCGAATTGAGCTATCTGATTTCCTTGCTTTGATCGTAGGCAGCCAAATTGTCTTAATTTGGTTTCCAATGCAGCTTCCTTAAACAAGAGAACAGCCACAAACTCACAGACCACAGATACAATTGGAAACTGGCGTGTGTGTGTGTGTGTGTGTGTGTGTGTGTGTGTGTGTACAAAATTAGTTATGTGAAAAGTGAATGAAAGTATATAAAATAGTATTTCAATGAAACTTTTCATTGAAAAGTGTGGTGAGAGCATATTGGTTAGAAGCTGGTCTCGTGGGATTTGGTTAGCCTTTGAGCCCTTTATTGTAAGCGCTGGCAAAGCCTGGTTGACTCGGTAAATGGAGACATTCTGAATCTGCAAAGCTGAGGTATAAATCATTAGCGTGGCCTCGATGCTGTCCTGGCTACATAGTTGGAGACTGGTAGCTTTGGGGAGAGGGCTTATTTTCCTCATCAGTTTGCTCAGGGACACTCAGAATGACCAGGAAACTTGTCCAGACTTGTGGGGCCAGTAAAAGTTTGAGTTAGTCGCTACACCTAGGTGTCTGACTCCAGCTCGAATTCGAAACAGTGCAGCTCTTCTGGGGTCAAGTTTCGTCTCTCATTCGGCAGACCCTGTCACAAGTATACTCTTACCCATTTTCTCCGTAAGATCTGTGCCCAGTGGGACAGTGGAAGAGTGACCAGAAACAGGAAGTGAAGAAATTCAAATATCTTGTTCTAGAGACCAGGCAGTCGCGTCTCCTCCCCCTTCAAATGCTGCTGCTCTCTGGATGTCAGCTCTGTGTTTATAGTCATTCAGTGTCCCTTAGACTCTGCACCCAAATTGAATCCAATTGTGGCAGGTGTAGCAAGCTCCCATTTTGCTTACATGGGGTCTCTAGGTGTCAAGTGTGCCCTTGGTTCCTGCTTCTACCTTTCCTTCTTTGGTCTGGATGGAGGGTAGCTATGCGCTAAGAGGGCACTGTGCCCCAAGAGCAGCACTGCCTAAACCCACCCCACCCCCAGCTCCTGCCATCACAGTTACCAGAGCTGCAGTCTCAGCTTACATGGCGGGAGGGGGCAGGGGCAGGCAGTCCCCATCTCTTATGTGACTGTGGCAGTGAGGGCGTTTTGTGCCCTTCGTAGATGGAAGTGGAAGTCCTCGTTCTCTAACTGCGGCATTCTAGGGGCTGGAAAAAGATGAACTGGCCCCATTCCTACCTCTCCTTCTGCTGGATGTATTTCGCTGCTTCTGGACTCAGAGGTGAGAGTCTAGTACCATGCTCCATATGGGCTCCTCTAGAGCCTTTTTTTTTTTTTTTGGTAGGAGATGGGGTAGGGTTGGAAAGACAGGAGAGCAGATGTGAGCACACGGGCATGCCCATACCCCTTTCTGACTCATGATGATCAGAGTAGGTAGGACCAACTAGAGAAAGAACTCATTCACTCGCTCCAAAGTTGTCCCTAGCTGATGTGGAGCCCTCCCCCATTTCGATCCCAGTGATGTTCTTGTTTTTGAAATGCTGATCCAGGTCCTTTCTTTGAGCAGCTGTAGAAGCAGCAGATGGAAAATATGCTCAGAAGTTGTTTAATGATCTTTTTGAAGATTACTCCAATGCCCTGCGTCCAGTAGAAGATACGGACACGGTCCTGAATGTCACACTGCAGATCACGCTTTCTCAGATCAAGGATATGGTGAGTGGCATTGGAGGATGACACTTTGGAAAGAACAAGCATTTGCTTCTAAAGGGGATGTCTTAAGGGGACCACGGGAGAGAGTGACATGGGCAGTTCTGGGTACAGCTTGCAGGAGGAAACAGAGCCAGGAAAAGGAAGTTTTCTACTAAATGAGTCACTTCACTAAATGCTTTCTAATGTCACTAATGCTGCTGTCACCTACAGTTCTGGCCAGGAGCACTAGCACTCTAGAGCAATCAAAAGAAACAGTGTTGCATGTGGTATGATTCTATTCATAAAGTGTTCAACATAGGTCTGTCCATTCAGACAGAAAACAGAGCATTGGTTGCCAGAGACGGGTGGAGGGACCAACAATTGCTTAATGGCTATGGTGTTTCTCTTAGATGTGATGAAAATGTCCTTGAGTTAGATAATGGAGATGATTATACAGTGTGGTAAATTACTGGGAGCCACTGGCAATTATAAAATGGCTAAAATGGAGCTTTTTAATATTTTATTTTAACTATGTGTATATGTGTGCCTGTGTGTTCTCTTGTGTATATTATTGTAGTGACTGTAGAGGCCAGAAGACGTCATTAGATCCCCTGGTACTAGAATTATAGGCAGTTGGGAGCTGCCTAGCATGGCTTCTGGGAACTGAACTTAGGTCCCCTGAAAGAACAGTACTCACATTTAACTCCAGTCTCCTAACATAGTACTTAGATGTTATGTGGATTTAATCACAATTATAAAAAAAGGTGGTGTTTTAAGATGACATGGCCGATTTCCTGCATATAAATATTTAATTACATACTGTTATGAGATTTGAATAATGTTTTCTTTTGCACATGGTAGATATTTCCCAACTCCTGGCTCAAATGTATTGGTAGTTGATCCGTTTTCAAAGAAAATTGAGCGGTTGGTTCATGGAAAGATATGAAGTCTTAAATACCTGTCTCTTTTACATTCTGCACACCCATCAAGGAGGCATTAGATGTAGCCTTGGTAATCCATCAACCAGATAGAACTTTGAAAGGTCTCATTTGTGGGTGGAAAGAGATGGGCTTTCTTGAGATTCCTGCTATCAAGAATAAGTGTCCCACAGCTGAAAATCTATACTGGATAAAGTGACATCTGGCTTCATTGCTTAGGATGAGAGAAATCAGATTCTGACCGCCTATCTGTGGATCCGCCAAACATGGCATGATGCATACCTCACATGGGATCGAGACCAGTATGATGGGCTGGACTCCATCAGGATCCCCAGTGACCTCGTGTGGAGACCAGACATTGTCCTGTACAACAAGTAAGTACAACTCGGACCAGATGATTCCCCGCCACAAACCTACAGATTTAGTAGAAACCTAAACATGATGTCAAGGAGACATTTAAAACACACATGGAGTATGAATCTGTGTTTCTAGTCCAACTCTCAGATGATAGGGTATCAGCTCCTGCTCCTGAAAGCCTAGAGCTGGAAGGAGACTATCAAATTCTATATTCCCCTTTCAGGGGCAAAATCAGAGGCAGTGTTAGTTTCCTAAGGGACAAGCACAGACTGGGGGACTTGAAGAAGAGACATTTGTCAGCTTATGCTTTTGGAGCCGAAGAACGAAAGTGTTAGTGGGCTGCCTATAGGAGCCTATTCTATGCCCCTGCCCCAGCTTCTAGCGTTTGCTATTCTGAGGTGTAGAAGCAGTGCTTTGATCTTTGCCTTCATCTTCACGGAGCGGGGAGGGGGGCCTCTCCCTCTGTGTGTCCCATGCCCGAATCCCCTCTCTTGTAAGTAGACTTGTGGTCACCCTGTTCCAGCCTGACCTACATCTTAACTCACAGCATCTGGGCATCTGCCGTAACCATTCCTCCTCCCCTCTCCTTCTTCTCTTCGTCTTATGAGGTTTGTTTGTTGATGTTCCTTTGTTTTTAGAGACAGGATCTTGCTGTTTTGCTCAAGCTGTCCTGGATCTGGCAATCCTTCTGCCTCAACCTCCCAAGTTCACCACCATTCCAACTGAACTCTGTTCTTCCATAAGCTCACATTCTGAGCTGCTGGAAAGCTAGGACTTCAACGTAAGGATTTCTGGAGAAACGATTTAACCTGCTCATGGTCCAAAGATTATGTGGCAGAAATGCTACCAAGATTCAACAGGATGGGCCACCTAAAATTGTCCTGTGGGTTTCAGACTATAGAGTCAGGGGAGGATAGAATCTTGGGACTGGGCCGGGCGGTGGTGGCACACGCCTTCAATCCCAGCACTCGGGAGGCAGAGGCAGGTGGATCTCTGTGAGTTCGAGACCAGCCTGGTCTACAGAGCTAGTTCCAAAGCCACAGAGAAACCCTGTCTCGAAAAACCAAAAAAAGAAAAAAAAAAGAATCTTGGAACTGTTTTGACTCCTTTTCTCAGAGCAAGGGCCTGTGTACATAGGTATGGTTCATGTTTCTCAGACTGTAAAGTATACTTGAAATCACCTACAGTTCTTGATAAAACTCAGACTTGAATTTGGTAGCTGCGAGGTGGACCTGCAGCTCTGCGTTCCCACAGTCTCCAGAGGGCCCTGAGTGCTGCTGGCCCACTGGCTACAAGTCCAGAAGAAGCCAGGTCTCTTGCCCCAACTCAAGCTCAACGTCTCCGTGTCCTGCCTGTTGTCACAGGACCTCCTCTTTCTCTTTATCTGGAACCTAAGTGCCTGACGGTTGAGAGGGGTTCTTCTGTTGTTCAGATAAACATGGAGGCTTTTGGGGGAGGGCTAGCGGTCTTGAAGATTCCTTAAAGAAGCAACACTAGTGGATGGCAGCCTTGTGTTTGCTGACTCTTCACTCAGAGCCCACCCAAAGGCCATGACCTGTTGTCCATTCCTCATTTTAAGTGACCAGGGAAATGTTTCACATGCCTTCCAAACAAGCTAGCATTTAAGAACTGAGACTTTATTACCCTGATCTACCCTCTCTCCTCCTTCTCCCTCACTCCTCACTCTCTTTCCCTGATGAATCACGGGATCCATCACCACTTTCATCCACAAAGTGAGATCTGAGAAATCAATTGACATAAATGATCTTTCAGTGTTTTCTGTAGGTTCTACCAGTTCTCCCTGGGGAACAAACAGAACAAACAGGGCTCTCCCTACCCTCTTGGCTCTACTGGGCACCTCAGTGAGCAGCTTTATTGAAATACTTCTTTATAGGCATAAACAGCCACTAAGTTGAACCTGCGCCAGTGACTCTGTACTAGGAAGCAAGCTATGTGCTCACGAGCTCATACCAACATTACTTTTGCCTTATAGTGACAGTGGAGGAAGACTAATTCCCTAAAGAAAGTAGAGTTTTCATACCTAGAAGCAGCAGGGGCAGATGTTGACAGAGTAAGAGAAAATACCGTGGGAAACAGTGAACATCTGTAATATTACAGATAAATGACTTCTTCTGTGTTTCCAAATGAATACACTCACCTCTGAGAACAGCAGCAAAAACCAGAGAATCAGATTTTAGCCCTAACAGACTGCCTTCTTTTCTGGATGTTTAGATCATGGGCAGCAATGATGTGGGTTGGAAGGAACATAGTAGGGATGCTTTATGGAAGATGATAAGGGAAGTGGTCCAGATTGGTTGCAGGAGGTGGAGGAGAAGGTGCCTTGGAAGTGATTCCAAACTTGCATGCCAGAGGGACAGAGAAAGGGGACCCACTGCAAAAGATGCTGAAGTGATAGACACAGGGTGATGAACTGTTCAGGGATAAGTTGGTAAGGCTCCTTAGCAAGCACCTGTCATTGTCCCCATCTGCTCTCCAGGGCTGACGATGAGTCTTCAGAACCCGTGAACACCAATGTGGTCCTGCGGTATGATGGCCTCATCACCTGGGATTCACCAGCCATCACCAAAAGCTCCTGTGTGGTCGATGTCACCTACTTCCCCTTCGACAGCCAGCAGTGTAACCTGACCTTTGGTTCCTGGACCTACAATGGCAACCAGGTGGACATATTCAATGCCCTGGACAGCGGTGACCTCTCTGACTTCATTGAAGATGTGGAATGGGAGGTCCACGGCATGCCTGCTGTGAAGAACGTCATCTCCTATGGCTGCTGCTCGGAGCCATACCCAGACGTGACCTTCACCCTGCTCCTGAAGAGGAGGTCCTCCTTCTACATCGTCAACCTCCTCATCCCCTGTGTCCTCATATCATTCCTCGCTCCCTTGAGCTTTTATCTCCCGGCAGCCTCGGGGGAGAAGGTCTCTCTGGGAGTGACCATCCTCTTGGCTATGACTGTATTTCAGCTAATGGTGGCAGAGATCATGCCAGCTTCAGAAAACGTGCCTCTGATAGGTGAGTGTATATGTTTAGCTTTGTAGCAGCTGGGAAGGTGTGTACGCTTCAAACGGAAGCAGTTGGCCGAATGTTTCCACAAAATCCATTAAGCGCCTGCAGATGGCATCTTTGCCTATAGGTACGGCTGTTGGCATCAAATGGTTCTTGTGATCTCTGGGTTTACAAAGGAACAATTGTTTATTTTATGGTTATCTAATTTTGGTTTTTGAGACAGAGTTTTATAGTGTAGCCCAGGCTAGCCTCAAGCTTGTTATTTACCCAAGAAAGAACTGAATCTTTTGATCCTCCCTCCCTCCACCTCCTGAGTGTTCCACCAAACCCAGTTTACTTGGT
This sequence comes from Ondatra zibethicus, assembly GCA_004026605.1. Taxonomy (NCBI): domain Eukaryota; kingdom Metazoa; phylum Chordata; class Mammalia; order Rodentia; family Cricetidae; genus Ondatra; species Ondatra zibethicus. The sequence goes on from PVIU01000941.1 coordinate 53,920, forward strand.
GCCTTGGTGCGGTGGATCAAATCCAGGGCTTCATACATGCTGTTCACAGCTCTGAGTTTTTCTTCTCAAAAGGAGGCATGGTAGCTATGACAGGAAGAGGAGCCGGAGACTCAAGTCAGACATCCACCATGTATAACAGAGACCACCGCCTCACACACTTATTAGAACAAAGGTTCTAATAAGGATTGGCTTTATTGATCTTTTCAAAAATTAAATGTTTTATTTTTTAAAATCTAAAAAGAAATGTGTTAGCAACATTGGCCAGGATTTGGGAATCTGGTCATCCTGAAGCAGAACACATTTTTTTTTTTTTATGTTTTGGTTGTGAACCAGCCTTTGACAGCTGAGCCTTCTCTCTGGCCTGCAGAATACATTGTCAGCAGTCTGCAGTAATGTAATCTGCAACCAAAGGTTGAAGTGGAGGCTGAGGATGCCATGCCTGCTTCTCTATCTACATTGTTCTGAGACCCCTCCACCACCTTTGACACCTCCTACTGCCACCAAGGAGACCCCTCCAAGCTAATGCCTCAACTGGCTGCTATAATAGATGCTTACTGGAACCCAAAGTAAACCTCATTTTCAGTTTCTTAAGATAGGACAAAGGAGAAGTTCCAGAACTCAGGGACATAGAGAACACTAGTCACTGGGTGCTGTGTGACCTTTTGTTCACTACAGAATCTACGTATCCAATACTCAGGCAGTGATATATTGGTTTCTATTGAGATATCTTCCTTTTTCATTTTTGTTTTTTGGGGGGACAGAGTCTCATATGGCCCAGAATGACTTGGAATTGGTTCTGTAGCCAAGGTTGTCCTTGAATTTCTGATCCTTCTGCCTCCACCTCCCAAGTGCTGGTATTACAGATGACACTGCCACACCTGGATACTTTTTCCCTTGTATGTCTCTTTGAGAAAACACAGACACACACACACACAAACACAGATACATACACAGGCACACACAGACACACATACAGATACACACAGACATAGACATACACAGAAACACATAGATACACACAAGACACAGACACACACATGACACAGACACACACAGAGACATAGACATACACAGATATACATAGATACACATAAGACACAGACACACGCACAGACACAGATACACACACACAATTTTTCCCCTAAAATAAACACAGGTTTTCTTCTCCACTAGTAAAGGAAAGGTATAGGTATATGGCACCTTTATTACTTCTCTGAAGACAGAAATGAGTGTCATGGTGACAGACACCTATCACCTGGCATTCAGGGGTGGAAGGAGGAAGACTAGGAGTTCAAGGCCTGCCTTAATTACACAATGACACAGTGACATGTGCCCCTGGCAATGCTGAAGCATGCATGGGCAACACGTTTATGTTGGGTTTTATGGTCTGAGTTGATGAGGATGACTGACCAGGTCTCTTCCTCAAGGAACATGTTCCGCCAAGATGTGAACTCGGTTCGCTGGATTCGGAGTCCAGAGTGTTAACCATTACACCATGGCAGCTGGTGCCAACTACACAATACCCTGTCTCAAAAAAACCCAAAACCAAGCCAGAAATGATAACTCTGTCTGCAGTGAGATCATTGACAGGTGCCTCTCTTCCTTAGCAGTGGCATTCAATCCTAATTGACGCATTTCTAAAGAAAGCTGACTCACAAGCATTTGGGGAGTATTAATCATTTCTATGGTAATGTGGAACTTGTCTTTCTAGAATGTGTATACACAGATCTTGAGAACATTTGTTAAAAATCCCAGCATTTTATTTGTAGCGCCTGTGAAATGTTCTCCTTGCCTTTGGTTGTCATTGTTATTGGGGACAGCATCCCACCATGCAACCAGGCCAGCCTTGCACTTGGATTTTCATCTCTCAGCTTCCCGAGTGCTGGGAGCCACCCTGCCTAGCTTTGGGCTCCCAATCTCTCCCTCCCCTACTCTGTTTCTCCTCCACCCCACCCTGTGCTTGGAAATTGAGCCCAGGACCTTGTGCATGTTAGGCAAGAGCTACAGTCCCAGCCTTTTTGCTCTCACAGTACATATACATGTTTACATTTTCTGTATGACAAGTAGCATTTCGTGCATGTTCCTGGCCCGTGCTTCTTTTATAGTTAATCTGGAGTTTTTAATAAATAATAAGTGGCTGTTAAACATTATTATGAATGCCGTTCTGGGAAGGCTAGCTGTGCTGAGCTATCCTAACCTTAGAACAAGACTGTGTTTGCTTCAGGTCAGGCTGGACTGAGATCAAGGCTGTGCTGCTTCAGAACACCAGGAAGAATTAATCATAGCGAGTCAGGACTGTAAACTCTGGGCCTGGTTTAGCGTTTAGAGTAGGAGGTCACAAGGAGCCATTTCTGACTTAGGGCAAGACCAGAATTGCCTCAAGGCCAGGCTATTGCTAACCACAATAAACCTGGAACTCCATGACCCTAAAACGTGCCTGGATGTCCCCGCAACTCCCCAGCACACAGAAGCTGCCCCTGGCCTGCATCCGTGCAGCTTCTCTCTCTGCCTTGCCAGCTGCAGCTGTAGATCCGTGTCATCTAACAAGCTCCACCTTCTGTGGCTAGCAAACTCGCTCGCAGCTCCTTCGTCGCAGGCCGATGCTGTCCCAGGCAAGGCTGTCAAGTGTCTTGTCAGCATTTATAAGATAACTGTGTGAGTTTTCTCTTTTACCCATTAGCACAGTGAATTACATCAATAGGCTTTCCTGTATTGAATTTTGGATTCCTCAACCAGAACCTCCTTTTTCATGATATTTCAAGACACTCTGGGGAGTGGGGAAGAACAATTGTCTAACACACAGAAAGCCCTAAATTCAATCCTAAGTACTGAAAAATAAATAATTAAAAAGACACCACAGTGATGAGGGTATAGCTCGGTTGGTAGGGCACTTGCCTAACATGAATGAGCACCTCATGGATCCGGGCCGGGTGATGCATGCCCGTGATAATCCTGGCAGGGTGATGCATGCCCGTGATAATCCCAGCAGGGTGATGCATGCCCGTGATAATCCAGCCTGGGTGATGCATGCCCGTGATAATCCAGCCTGGGTGATGCATGCCCGTGATAATCCCGGCATTGCCCGTGATAATCCACGTCGGATGATCCCCAGCACTTACGAGGTGGAGGCTTGAGAATTCGAAGCTCATGATCAATCTAGGCTACCTGACAAATCCAAGGTCAACCTGGGCTAATATGAGACTCTATCTGGAAAAAAAAAGATAAATAAATAAAAAGATATTTTAAAATTCCATTAAAAATGCTTTCTCAAATACATCTGTAAGAAAGATGAGTTGCTATTTCTTTTCCTACTATTTTTTAGAATGGAAGCTCCTGCTCTCTTCCTCTCCTCTGCCCATGAGTGGCCTTACTTTACTCTGTTTCTTTTTGGAGAAGGCCTCTTTCTATGTTGCGCAGGCTGACCTTTACCTCCTGGGCACAAGCATCCATCTCCACCTCCTGAAGCTGGGATTACAGGTGCCGATCACTGTGCTCATATTATTCCTCACTTCAAGGGCAACTTGGTTTTATTTGTGGAGGATGAAGGTGAGGGTGGGCCTCGAGGTGGGGGTGGGGCTCATGTCCATACACTCACACTTGAGATCATGCTGAGACAACAGCAGGCCCTAGCCCCATTTTGCTCTCTATCCTTCTGCACTGAGACAGGGGCTCTCCCTTAAATGAAGCTGTCCGTTTCAGCTAGGCTGGCTGGTCAGTGAGGTTTGGGGCTCTACCTGCCCCTGCCCACCAGTGCTGGGATTATAGGCACAAAGAGCCATATGTGCCTTTTTACACGGGTGCTGTGGACTCAAACACAGGTCCTCATGTTTATACAGCAGGTTATCTTACCCGCTGAGTTTTGCCCCATCCTTCGGCTCTAATTACTAGTTTGTTTGTTTGTTTTTGCTCTTGTTCAATATTTATTTCATGAATCTGTACCCTTCCTGTGCCTTTCCTTCATTTCCCCTTTTAACGAACATTTAAATGCCTTATGTAATCAGATCACATTTAAAGTCAGTGGCACAGTGTCCCCTTTCTTAGACAATCATAATTGTGTCCCATAACAATGAGGGCTGGAGGTATTCCAAGAACAGGTCAAGCCGGGCGGTGGTGGCGCACACCTTTAATCCCAGCACTCGGGAGGCAGGCGGATCTCTGTGAGTTCGAGGCCAGCCTGGTCTATAAGAGCTAGTTCCAGGACAGGCTCCAAAGCTACAGAGAAACCCTGTCTTGAAAAACCAAAACCAAAAAACAAAACAAAACAAAAAAACAGGTCAAAGGCTATACTTGCTGGTTTGCCGAGATTGTGTGTTTTCACATCCTGGTAAACATTTGTGAACCTTTTAAATTAGAGTCAAGGATGGTACTGAATACTTTACAAGGATCATTTATGCTAAACCTCACCATATTGTAAGTTGGACACTATTATTACACTTGTTTTATAGAGCAGGAAGCTGGAGTTCATCACGGTTTTATGCTTAGTTCTGAGTTTAGTGGTTGACAATGCTGGACTTCAGATTCAAAAGTCACCACTAGCGTGAACCAACTTCTTAGGAAAGGTATTTGTTTCTTTTTCAATCAGAATGAAGAGAGTATGAAAATGAACTTAGCCAATGCCACTGTCATTCCAGGTAAATACTACATTGCCACCATGGCCCTGATCACGGCCTCCACAGCCCTTACCATCATGGTGATGAACATCCACTTCTGCGGGGCCGAGGCCCGGCCAGTGCCACACTGGGCCAAGGTGGTCATCCTGAGATACATGTCCAGGATCTTGTTCGTCTATGATGTGGGTGAGAGCTGTCTCAGCCCCCATCACAGCCAGGAACCGGAACCACTCACGAAGGTTTATAGCACACTCCCAGGGTCCAACCTGAAAACATCCAGAAACAAAGACCTTTCCAGAAAGAAGGAAATGAACAAACTCTTAAAGAATGACCTGGGGTGCCAGAGCGGGAGCCCCCAGAATACTGACGGTTCCTGTGCACGTTATGAAGTGCTGACAAGAAACATTGAGTATATTGCCAAGTGCCTCAGAGACCACAGAGCCACCAACTCCAAGGGCAGCGAGTGGAAGAAAGTCGCCAAAGTCATAGACCGGTTTTTCATGTGGATCTTTTTTGTGATGGTGTTTGTCATGACCATTTTGATCATAGCAAGGGCGGATTAGGAGAAAAGAGAAGGAGTGGGCTGGTTGGTATTGGATATTTGGGAAAAACATCAATAAAATGCCCCTGTGACCTGTTCCAATGTTTGAGTCCGGTTGCTGTTCACATACAACTTAGGAGATATGTTGTATGTGCTTTTATTTTTAACTTCAGTCAATATCATAGCCTTGTGTCAGGTTAAATTAGTCAGGAGATCCAAATTGTCAAGGGAATGAAGGAAGTGAAGATGGACCCTTTTCATAGCCTCCCATAATGGCGAGTGGCAGGCCTCAAATTTACATAATTCTTTATCTCTTTTTCAACAAAACAGCACATTTCTGCTTAAAATTTAAAGCAAGAAAAGACAAAATGCATTAATTTCTCTTAGTCTTTAAAAGAAGATTTTTTTGCAAAAAGTAAAGATTCATGTAAATTCAGTCTCATAGATAGATACCTTGGGGTACCTTATTCAGACAGGGTGCATTATAACCCGGGTCTCAAATGGCAAATTAAAGATTTTGTCCTGGCTAGTTTATGGTGACTACACCACACCTATAGTTCTAGCACTGGAGAGGCAGAGGCAGGAGGACCACCACGAGTGTAAGGCCAGCCTAGTCTATGAAGCTATATAATAAGATCCTATCTAAAATAAATAGATAAATAAAATAAACACAGCAATAACAACAGCAAGGTTTTTGTCTCACCAAAAGTCTAGTCTCAGACATTAAACGGAAAGAGTTTTATTCATAATAGTGATGCCAGTTTGCTATTTTGTAAAGATAAGGCCTTTGCTATATCAAGTCTTTAATTAAAATAAGATAGATGAGGTTGCGCTTGTATTAAGTCTTTGATCAAACTAAGGAATCAGCAATCTGAGCTCCTTCATTAATTCACCTCCTTAAGCACTGTCTGTCCATCACCGACCTGCATCCCTCCTATCCTGCACATAATAAAGGTATGACTTACATTTGCATGGGTGTCAAAGCAAAGCTGTGCAGATCCCTGGCCATTTCTGATGGAGACAATCTTGTCTCTGCCTAGGCGGGCAGGCATCGACTCTTCCTTCTCAGGGGAAGAAGCTGGGGTTTAGGAAGGCTGTTGTTAGTGTTTGCCCATCTGAACGACACCCGAGCTGAAGTTCCACTCTCGGTATTAAGGGTTCAAGTTGGACCAGGCCTGCTAAGGTCGTGACGGATAGTAGAAGAATAAGAGACTGAGAGATTCTTATTCTTCTGGTTTTTATTTGTTTAGTTTTTTGTTTAGTGTTTCTGGGACAGGGTCCTATGTAGTCCAGGCTAGTCTCAAACTTACTTTGCAGCCAGTGTTGACCGTGACTGCCTCTACCTCACGAGTGCTGAGATTGTAGGCGTGTGCCGCCAGGCCTAGTTTCTCATTCTTAATTCTAGACTTTCTGCTTTATTTCACTTTCCTTAAAAACAACAACCAAAACAAAACGAAACAAAACCACTTTTAAAACTTCTGCTTTAAAAACAAAACCCAAAAAGTCCACAAAAACAAACAAACAAAACCTCATCAGTCTTGGCAGCAAGCATCTTTACCTACTGAGCCATCTCACTGGTCCCCTAACTGACTTTCTACGCATCTCAACTGCTTCTCTATTTTTAATCAAATGTGTCTTCAAAGATGGCCATGCCCTAATCCTCAGAGTCTGACGGCATATTAAGTTACTTGGCAATAGGGAATCATGACCACTAATCGAACAACCCCAGAACAGATTTTTCTTGGGTTATCCAAATGGGCCCAGTATAATCATAAGGATCTTTGTAAATGGAAGAGGAATCAAAAGAGGAAGAACCAAAGAGATGGGTCTAAGAAGGGCTCAGGCAAGGCCACGCATCTCGAGAACTGGGAAGTCTGGGCCTACAATGTCCAGCATCTAGTAGCTTGAAAAGCCATGGGTACAGGTTGTCTGACCTGCTGAGCGTTGATGTGAACCCAGGTTCACTCGGCTCCTCAGCCCCTCCACAGCTCTAAGATGAGCAGACATATGTTTGTGGCAATTTAGTACAGTAGATACAGAAAACCAGTGCCCTAGCCAGCATGAGCTACCCGTGTTCTGTGCTTTAGAAATATTCAAATGGGTTCTCTCAAGGTTCATTTGTTAGTGTCTTGGCTTCCAGGGTGGTGATATTGGGAGTTGATGGAACCTTTAAAAGGGGGGACCTAGTGGGAGGTCCTTAAATCAGTTGAGGGCAATACAGTGAAAGGAATTGTGGGGCCCCATCTCTTCAGCCTCCTGTTTGGAGATGTATTTTCTTGGTGGCCCACATGCTCTCACCACTGCATCTGCCATGAAGTGATGTAGCCAGGGGGACCCTTCACCAGAACCTGTGCTGTGAGGATCGTATTATAAGCTTTTAAACCCCTGAGCTAAATAAACCTTTTCTTTATAAAAAATTGCCTGTTTCCAGTGTTTCACTGTACCACACAAAACTACCTTTTGTTCTTTTTCCATAATTTACATTGTTTAGTTGGGATAGATGTGTCTGTAGTCAGATTGAGGGGATCTTGTTGAGTCTTGCTTCTTTTTTTTTTTTTCTTTAAAGAACTTTACCTAAGAAGTACTGGGGACCACAAAAAAAAAAAAAAAAAAAAAAAACTTAAGCAAGAAAGTAATGCCATCAGGTCCATGTTTCAGGAGTAACCCTACAGTCATGACTAAAAGACTGTAGAGAGAGAAGAGGCAGGAAGAACTGTCAGGGCTGTCCTTACCAAGGCAGAGAAGTGGTGATGATGGCTTTGGCACCAGAAAGAAGAGACGAGAAAATAGAAGATCACAGATCACAAAATAATGTGACCAAGAGTATATAAACTTAGTGACTGGTTGGCTCTGGACTGTGTTGCAGAATGATCTTTTTGTACACTATGAAGATGTGTCACTTGGATTGGTTTAATGAAAAGCTGAATGGCCAATAGCTAGGTAGGATTTTCAGGGCAGAGAGGATGCTGGGAAGAAGAAGAGTGGAGCTGTGTGGAGATGCAGAGGAAGCAGGAGAGCAGGGTGGACTGTGTGCCGATGAGGTAAACAAGCCTGGGTAGCACATAGATGAAAAGAAATGGGTTAATTTAAGTTATAAGAGCTAGCTAAAAGCAAGCCTAAGCTATCGGCTGAGCTTTCTTTTTTTGTTGTTGTTGTTTTTTGAGACAGGGTTTCTCTGTGGCTTTGGAGCCTTTCCTGGAACTAGCTCTGTAGACAAGGCTGGCCTCGAACTCACAGAGATCTGCCTGCCTCTGCCTCTCGAGTGCTGGGATTAAAGGTGTGCGCCACCACCGCCTGGCAAGCTTTCATAATTAATAAGTCTCCATGTCATGATTTGGGAACTGGCTGGTGGGACAGAGAAAAATCCACTTACAGGACTGCCTAGGAAACAGAGTTTGAAAAGATGTGAGGGTGTGAAGAAATGAGCTCAGGTTGAGTGTTGAGGAAACTGCTCAGCTGTAGGCTGGAACTCAGGCTCCAAGGGAGAACAGGGCTGAGAACATTTGAGAAAGGGAGAGCAGGTTTGCAGGATGGAACAGTGCCATCAAAGCAGTCAAGCCTGGCCAGGTGGACAGGCCTGCTCATACACAGCCTGGCAAGACTTAAAATGCCACCAGCCACATTGCTTATTGCTCAACTGCCTCGGTGAGGTGCCCTGGGGCCTTTTGAGGTCCTGCTCTTTGTTCGTTCTCCTCTGCTGCCTCTGTGTCTGCTTTTCCATCCACCGAGGGCTCAAACCAACCCTTTCCAACACAGCCCTGGGCAAACCTGTCTTAGGCAAACTGGAAACACAAGTTCTAGGATCCCTGAAGCAATGGGAGGGAGGCCACACTTATAATGTCACAGGGTACAGGACCAGCAAGGAGCTGTGTGTGTCTTTATTCCTTCCTCTCAAGTTACGCCTTTGAAACAGGACCCAGGCGCTAGATGTTCATGAGCTTGTCAATAGAACTAATCCTTCCTAGCCCTTCGAAAATAAACCTGGGACAAAGCTTCCCCGGCCTTTGTGTATCTCCCTCTTTTCCTCTTAGCCAAAGTTCCCCTGAGCACGTAGGACTCCAACAGACAAATGTAATGTTCCAAACAGGATAAGCCAAAGGGGGTTGAACAAAGGACTATCTGCGGAGGTAGAGACACAGGAGTAGATAGAAGCAAATCACCGGCCTGGCAAAGCAGAGCGATTGCCACCAGGGCAGAGAGGAGACAGGAGGCCATGGTCACCTGGAGCCAGGACTCAGAGCAGTGAGTTTTGATTGAGCGCAAATCCCATCCCACATGAAAGGACTTGAGAAACACGCCCGCCCGCCCCCTCCCTGCTGTGAGCTCCTCTCACACTCGCCAAGGTCAAATACAGAAGTCTGTGAATGTCTCCACCACGTCCTAGGGACAGAAAGCTGAGCAAGGACAGGCAGAGAGTGAGTGGTCCTTGGAGGCACCTGGGCCAGCTCCTCACTCTCCGTCTTCACTGTACAGCTGGGACTCGACTCTTCTCCCTGCTTGAGTTTACAGTGGGCTTGGAAGTCGCTGAGTGCCCTGGAGACCTCTGAGGCCTGTCCGCAGCCTGTGTCACAGCCCACAGCTTCCTTCTTGGAACACTTCCCTCTTAACTCCCTGTGTGGATGATTTCTTAAGTGGCTGTGTTCCCCAGGCTGTCCCCAGGTCCTCTCTTGCTGCTGCAACTGCTTAGTGCCTTTCAATGCTCTGTCCTCGGCTCTCCTCCCCTTGGTTTTGACCATTACATCTGTCCTGAGGATTCTAAATCTCCCTGTCCAGTCTTGGTCCTCTACTACCGTCTACCCCCAGACAATCGCTGTGTCATCTGGGGCACCCTGCCCCCCCGACTTAAACATCTCATGGTCTTCAAGTTCAACATATCCCAAACGAGGCTCATAGTCCACACACTGCAACCCAAGTCTGTTCCTCCTCCTCCAGTCTCTGTGTTTAGCTCTAGAAGAGGTGGGAGGCTGTGGCCATTTGAAGCCAGGACAGAGAACCCAAGTTCCTGACCCCATATGGAAAGACTTGGGGGTGATATACACCCCGCTCACCCCCGCCTGCATCAACTCCATTATCCAGGCTAAAAGTCTGGCAGCCAGTCGTTCTGGATTCTCATCCAACCAACATGGAACCAACCCCTGGTCCTTTTCAGACCTGCCTGGTTCTCTGGATGCCTCTGACAATGGCCTCATGTCAGGCCTCAGGCATCTTTGAAAGGTTGCACTGCTCTTTCTGCTCCATCTTCCTCCCTACTGCCAAACTCATCTTGGGACTCTTCCACTCAAAACTTTTAAATGGCAAACTGGATGCTTACAGGATAAAGGCCAACTTCCTTAAAGGGAGAGAGAGTGAAAATTTGGGTTTTGTTTTCCGACACTCCAAGAAGTGTCCCTGTGGTCATCCCACAGGTGTTAATTGTCTTCTTGGCAGAGAAAGAGCCCACCTTCTTGGTGCTTCTCTTGCCCTTTGAGGTTCTGAGACACCTGGGAAAGCAGTGTCTTTTTTAAAAAAATTTTTTAAAAACATTTATTTATTTATTATGTATACAATATTCTGCCTGCGTGTGTGCCTGCAGGCCAGAAGAGGGCACCAGACCTCATTACAGATGGTTATAATTGAACTCAGGACCTTTGGAAGAGCAGGCAATGCTCTTAACCACTGAGCCATCTCTCCAACACCTAGTAGTCAGGGTCTTTGTCACTCTTGTTGTTTTCTGGTGAAAGTGAAACAAGCAGACTGGTTTTCCAATCTGGGTTTGAAACTCAGGTTGAGCTAGATACTCATCGACTCTGAATCTTGATGTATGTGTGGACAAAGGCATATCAAAGACCCAAAGGCAAGAATGGTCTGAAAAGGGCAACAGCAAAGCCTCTTGCTTGAGAAGAAACTGGAGGTGATGGCAGGAAAATCAAAGTGGAATCAGGGCCAAGCCTGGTGGCTCACACCTGTATTCTAGCACTGGGGAAACTGAGGCAGAAGGAAATTGTGAATTGGAGACCAGCCTGGGCTACACATTGAGACCTTGTCTCAAAAACAAACAAAAAAAACTGGAATTGTGCTACAAATATACCCCCCATTCAAAAGAAATGAATAGAGAAAGCAGAAATGGATCTCAGTCTATGTAAGCATTTATTTATGAAAATGGGAGCAATTTAACTCAGTAAAAGAAGGCTACCTACCGGGAAATAAAATAAAATGGTCTTTGTTTATATAATATACAAGTCTCTAAGTCAAGGGTTCTCAGCCTTCCTAACACTGCAACCCTTTAACACAAGCAGCTCATGTTGTGGTGACCCCAACCGTAAAATTATTTTTGTTACCTCAAACTGTAATTTTGCTACTGTTATAAATTGTGATGTAAATATTTGATAAGCGGCTCCTGTGAAAGGGGTGTTCAAACCCCCAAAGAGGTCACGACCCATAGGTTAAGAACCACTGTGTGGTGGTGGCGCACACCTTTAATCCCAGCACTCGGGAGGCAGAGGCAGGCGGATCTCTGTGAGTTCGAGACCAGCCTGGTCTATAAGAGCGAGATCCAGGACAGGCTCCAAAGCTACAGAGAAACCCTGTCTCAAAAAACCACTGTTCTAAAGTTTCAACTGTAAAAAAAACGTTGGGGGCTAGGGAGATGGCTCCATCTGTAAAGTCTCTGTCGTGCAAGCATGAAGAGGTGAGTTCCGGTCCCCAGCCCCCAGGTCCAAGTGGAGAGTGGTGGTGCACATCTGTACTCGCACCGCTGGAAGGGGCGAGAATTGCAGTCCTGAGAGCTGCCAGCCGTCCTAACTCAGCTAACGAACGAGGGACTCTTTTTTTTTTTTTTTTTACAGCATCAAGTGAGAAATACACGACCAAGGTTGTCTGCCAAAACAAAGTTTAACATCGACGGACAGGAAGTAGCTCAGTGAAATACGATGGAGTCACAGGATGGAATATCATCTAGAAAGAGTGATATCACCGAGAAAGAGTGATGAAGTTGACAAAAGAGAGACACGGAAAATATTTTTAATATGACAGAATTTTTGTAAAGTGAATAATGTCATCACACACACATATGAATATAACTGATTACAAGGAAAATATAGAGAAAGTAAGGACCAGGCTATTAACGTTAGCCGGGGTGGAGGGGATATTGACTGCTACAGACTGAGAGAGGAGATAATACAGGAAACCAAGCAAAAAGGGGAGAAAGAAATCATTCAACAAGGCCAGTGTTTTTGTCCATAAAGAAAAAAATATATAAGAAACTTAAAAATTCACTTTTTTTTTTTTAAATCGGACAGAGCTTCTACATGCTACGTCCAAGTGCTTGTCTGTGGCATGTGTGCATCTCAATTTCCATACTTAGGACATATTACTTGTCATTTTAAAGTGTCCCTAACCCTAACCCTAACCCTAACCCTAACCCTAACCCTAACCCTAACCCTAACCCTAACCCTAACCCTAACCCTAACCCCTGTGTCTTCTCTTAGATTGTGGCCGCCTCCCTGATAGGGATTGTTCGGGTTGTGTTGTTTTCACGTCGCGTCTTCACGCTAGCCTTTGCCTGATGGTTACTGTGACCAGGTGCCACCAGCCAGTGGCTTACAGCAACTGCAGTTTATTTCCTCCCAGTTCTGGGGTCTAAAGTCAGAGAGAAGCTGCTGGCAGGAAACGACTCTCTTACGTTTCCAGGGCAGAGCCCTTGCTTTGCTTAGCGCCCAGCAGTTTCCCACAATCCTTTGCGTTCCTTGGTTTCTAGCTCTCTCACCCTGGTCTCTCGCTCGCTTTTTCATAGTGTGCTCCTTAGCTGTCTCTATATAGCTACAAATTCTCTTCTCACAAAGGACACTGGTCTCTGGATGACGACATCAGCATGACCTTATTCTAATGACCTCATCCCGAAAGACCCTATTCCTGAATAAAATCACGTTTGTAAGTATATGTTGAGTCCTTCAACCTATCTTTCGTGGTGGTTTCTAGTTTCACTCCTGATGCTGTGAGAAAACACCCTGGCCAAAAGCAACTTAGGGGAGACAGGTTTTATTTGAGCTCAGAATTCCAGGACACAGTCTGTTACTTTAGGGAAGTGACAGGGACAATAGCTTACGATGGGGGTCACGTCACATCCGCAGTCGCGAGCGGAAAGAAATGAATGCATACACACCCACTTGCTCGCTTGCTTGTGCTCAGCTTGATTTGTCCACATTAGTACAACTTGGGACCCCCTGCATTAGGGAATGGTGCTGCCCTTAAGTGGGCTGGGTCTTCCTGGGTCACAAACACGCCCACAGGCCCACCCAATGACTAGCTTTCATTGAGCCCATCTTCCCAGGTAATTCTAGGTTTTATCAAGTTGATAATTAAACCTAATCATCACGGAGGACATAGTTCAATTCATATCAGATTGTCAGTACCCAATAGAATGACTTTTTAAAAATTTTTTAATTTAATTTTTTTTTTTTTTGGTTTTTTGAGACAGGATTTCTCTGTAGCTTTGGAGCCTGTCCTGGAGCTGGACTCGAACTCACAGAGATCCGCCTGCCTCTGCTGGGATTAAAGGCATGCGCCACCACCGCCTGGCAAATTTTTTAAATTTTAAAAATTTAATTGAATTCACAGAATCTTCATTAAAAGAAAAAAATCATAGAAATTTGAGCAAATAGCAAGATCTTTATGATCTGAAGAAAAATATAACAAGAGTAAAATGTATTTATTCATAGCCAGCAACTCAATTGTGATAGGAAAATTAATAACAATAATAATAATACAGGTAAGTTGGCCAAGCAGGTTGTGCCCAGTGGTGCAATAGTGGAAGTCTGTCATGGGGTCGCCAACTTCCTTCTGACGTGACCTGAGGCCTGCTCCTCCGGAAGGAATTCACATCTAGTACTGTAAAGTGGATCAGAAGTTTCTGGCTGGGGAGGTCACGGGCCCCAGTGGAGAAACTGCTACTGCTCTTTCCTTAAACGGGCATGATATGCCCATCAAATTGTTTTCTAAATGACTGCATTTCTCTCCATAGACTAGTGCTGCTCTTAGCTTTAGTCAGAGCTTCTTTCCCCCAATGAGCAGTGATAACCACAGAGACTCATAACTGCTCAAAATAAGGAGAATAAGTGACCACAGAATGCTTGAGCATATATAGGAAGGCTACATCACCCCCACCCCACCCCTAGGCTCAGAGAACATTGCCGAAGAGAAGGTGGGAAGAGGAAGGGGCGGGGTACAGTGGAACACGGTCTTCTAGTGACATGGCTGTTGAAAGGCACAGTAGCTCTGACGACCTTCACTGGCACAAGACTGGACCCATCAACATTGTGTTACCGAGTGGGGAGGGGCTCATGAGGCCCCATGCTTCCCTGAGGCTCTATAGGTAGTTAATGGTTGATGGCAGAATGGACAGACATTTTCATCAGTGATGTAGCTGCCTATAAGGTGCCCAAGCTCCTGTAAATAACCCTGCATCCATGCTCATGTAAGCAACCCTACTGAAGCCTATTGGGTCATCAAAAGAAAAGGAAATACGTGGGATTAGAAGGGGAAGCTGAGAAGAGGAAAGGGATCCGTAGAAGTGTGAGGACGGGAGGTCAATGAGAGATGAATATGGTCAAAAAACATTGTATACATGTATGACATATATTAATGAGCCCATTATTATGTTAAGCAACATACTGATAGAAACATTTACTTTTTTAAAAATCTAAGTGTAATGATGTAAGGATGGAATAATGAAAGGAATAAGAGAATTTTTCTCCTCTTCTACATATTTCCTTATTCAAGTCACAGAAACATAAATATAATAAAAGTTTTCTCCTCTGCATGCTTTGTGCCTTAGTTTTATTTAGAAACAAATGACTCACCACAGATTGTAAGGACAAGGATTAAGATTACCCAGGACTTTAGCATTTTCAAGTCAAAAGGGAGTGCTTCCTTCAGGAGACCCAGCAGATGGGAGAAGTGACTTTGGTTTAGAAAAGCATACTCCATATAGCTATTGTCTTCATTAATCAAACTCTTGTTGGTAGAAATACCCAGAATCCAGAGTGCGAGAGCCTTTACGGGAGCCTGAATGAAGAAGGAACAGGAGGAGGAGAAGCAAGAGGAGGGAAACACTGGCAAGGAGAAGGGACGGTGACGTGACTCAGCAACGCAAACTGTAAACAATTCCGTATTCTCACGGGAGCAAGGGAAGCCATCATTTTCTTTGGGTTTGGAAAACAGCACTTTGACAGCTTCTCTTGGAAGCTTCCATTTTTGGTTGAGACTGGGGAAAGGGTGTTTCTCATGCTGTTTCTGTCCTGAAGTGGGGAGCGAGAACCTCCTTGATCGGTGACCCATTTACACATTAGTAATGGCACCGCGGGTCCCAAGGTGAGAAGGTTGAGGCAGAAACCAGAAACTTGAAACTGCCTTGCTTGAAATCTTTGGCCCCTGAAGTGGGACTTTCTGAGGCCTGTACCCTGAGGGTCTTGGGCCAAGATGAAGAGAATCCCCAGCTCAGGGGATGCTGCCATCTTTGCTTTCTTAACTAGTTGGATTAAGAAGTAGTGCACAGCTGAACATTTGCAAAGGTCCAGATACAGCCCATGGGAACTCCCATAATGCAGAAAACCTACCTGCAGAAAGGAATTGTTCTTGCTCCGTGCCAGCTGTGTTGAATTCTTAATGTCTGGTTTAGAGGGAAGTAATTTAAGCCACAAGCATATCTGAGTCTTCAATCCCAATATGGCCATAGAACAGGCAGCAATTGAGATCCTTATATCAGATTACCTGCGTCAAGGGTCATCAAGAGAGATGGCCAATACCCCGGTGTTCCTTGTTCCCAGGAGTGCACCCTGAGTTATCTAATTCCTGCCCCAGGTTGGGCAACAGCTATGGCAGCAAAGATGCAGAACCCCAGAAGCTCTGTCTTTCTGCAAGAACCAGCCTTAACAGCTGACTCAATGTTCTTCAAGAATTAGAAATATTGTGCAATTTCTATTAAAAAAAAAAAAACTGTGGGCCAGGGAGATGGCTCATCCTAGCAACACAGGCCTCATGGCCTAAATTCAGTCCCCAGAACATAAAATGCCACTGGTGTTGGCATGCAGCTGGAATCCCAGCACCCCTACAGCAAGGTGGGAGGTGGAGCTAGGAGAATCATCCGGAAGCCAGCTGGAGGGTCAGCTAGCCCGGAGTATGCACAGCCACAGGAGAAACGATAGCAAGCCTGCCTCAGTGAGGCGGAAGGTGAGAACTGAGTCCTGAAATCCATAAATAAATAAGTTCTAAGCACACAGACAATAATAAAAAAATTTAAAAGGTTTTTCAAGTCAGGGGTAAAACACACCTGTAATTGCAGCACACCAGAAGCTGGGGCATGAGATTCGTAAAATTGAGTTTAGTCTGAACTACATAGTGAGACCCTGTCTTAAAAAAAAGTTATACGAAGGATTATATAAATTCAATCCTTGATAGAGAAGTGGATTTCACTTAGTACCATGAGGTTCATTCGTTGGGGCTGAGGGAGAGCACCTTTCCCTTACTCCACTGCTGCTCTCTCCCTGTACCTGGACAATAATGGGCATGGGAAATAGACATGGCTGTCTGCAGTGCAGAAGAATCAAACAGCAGAGGCAACTGCTTTAAGTAGCGACCATGGCCCTTCATGCAACAGTGCAAAGAACAGTTTCCCCTGTCTTCCCAAGTAGACACAACCTTGAATGAGAAGCAAAAGTCTTCTCTGGGTTCCTGTTTGTTGCAAGAAGCCCAGTCATCGGTCTGACCATCAACTCTGTGATCAATAAATCAGTAGTAACAGAAAGAGGGTTCCTCGGGCAGGCTGAAAGCCACAAACTTAAATTCTTTATTATATCCCCCCCCCAGAAAATCCCAGGTTTGAAAATTGTAAAAGAGCATAAATGAGGGAAAAGGAACTTTTAAATTCCAAAAAAACACAGAAACACAAACAATAGAAAGAAGAAATCAAATGTAATAAAGGTTGCAGAGGGCTTTGAAGCGACAGGCATTATCACAGCCACATTATCACGGCATACTCTCTGATTAAGAGAGGCAGAAATGAAGACAGAAGGCATCCCTGTGGGGCTTGAAATGGTGGTTTGTGTGTAATTCTGGGGATTCATTCTTATTTTGAACAGAAATAGGTATGTGTGTGATGTGTCATCTTAATAATAGAAAATCCATTAAACTAGGCAGGGTGCTTATAATCCCAACACTGGGGAAGTAGAGGCAGGAGGACCACCTTAAGATTGAGGCTAACCAGCACTACATAGAGACTGTCTCAAAAAAATAACTTCGGGGTTAGACAGATGACTCTCTAAGAGCACTGGCTGCTCTTCCAGTGTTCAGTTCCTAGCACCCACGTGGCAGTGTAGTACAAATTCTAATTGGTCTTAATAAATAAAAACTGGAGTCAGATATTAGGGGGTGAAAGCTGAAAGATCCAGAGAAACAGTGCAGCCACTAGAGAGACCTTTTACCTCTACCAATGCTCAGACTAAAGGGGCGATCCTGTCTCTACTAATTCTCAAACTGCATCTGAGCTCTTGTCTCCATCTGCCTTATGTTCCTCTCTCTGCCCAGCCATATCCCTTCCTGTCTCCACCTCCCTAGAGCTGGGATTAAAGGTATGTGACTCTCAAGTACTGGGATTAAAGGTGTGAGCCACCACCACCTGGCTCTGTTTTTCTATGTAGCATGCACTTTAATTCCAGACCTCCATGAGTTCGAGGCCCACTTGTTGTACACAAGAGGCTACAGGCCACCCAGAGCTACATAGTGAGGCCCTGTCTTATAAAAAAGAAAGAAGACAAACAGACAGAAACAATGAAAGAAAGGAAGGAAGGAGGGGAAGGAAGGGAGGGAGGGAGGAAGGAAGAAAGGAAAGAAAGAAATGCATAGTATAGATGGGAGAAACAGGAAATAGAATGAATCCCTGTTATTGCAAAGAGGGAAAGGGGATCCTAGGGCCTACAAAACAGACCCATCGTCTTTTATGATCATGTCTATTGGGGGATATTAGGGACTATGACTCTATACCTTTCTCAGCATCATTTGTAAATTTCAGGGTTGCCTCCTCACGTTCCCATCAGAAGTGAGCCAGAGGGCTTTAGCTCTTCGTGCTCCGCTGTTTACTGGACTGAGGAAGTCCTTGTGCAGATTTTATGGTCTAAGCAAGACCTTTAGCATCTAAGGCACCTTCTCAAAAGGAACCAAAGCTCCTTTGCTTCTCAACATTTGAAGACCTAACCAACTCTACCAGTTCCGAACCTCTGCTGTCCCACTAGCCAGTTATCCCTGGCCCTGGTTCTGACTTGAGCATGGGTCTGAACTCAGTGGAGCACAGCAGCATCAAAACCGCAGCCATTAGTACCTGTTGGCCAGTCTCCCTCCCAGCATCGCGCAAGCTGTGCTAGCAAATGTAACAAGTGGTTTTTCAAATGTGCTTCTCAACATGGGATGCATAAACTTTTTCATCTTCTGTTGAGTGTGTTTTCAGTCAAGGTACATGCTAGCCTTTTAAAAGACTTTGGTTTCTCCTGCTGCAGGTAAGATTGAGCCTGTATCATCCAGGTAGCTGTAGTTAGCCAATCATTATAGAAGGGGAATTTATTTAAAGATTGCTCTCAGAACCAGTAAGAAACATACAAACCGGGCCGGGCCATTGTGGTGCATGCCTTTAGTCCCAGAACTCAGGAGGCAGAGGCAGATGAATCTCTGTGAGTTCAAGGCCAGCCTGTTCTACAAGAGCTAGTTCCAAGATAGGCTCCAAAGCTACAGAGAAACCCTGTCTCAACCCCCCTACCAAAAAAAAAAAAGAAAGAAAAAAGAAACATAGAAACCAAAGAAGGGTGGCAGACAAAATGTGTCCACCATCACCTACCATAACCACCATTTTTGTTCACTGTTTCTTTTTTATTTTTGACACAAGATCTTACTGTGTAGCCCAGGCCAGTGATAGAACGCTCCAGACTCACATGATTTCTGTCATTTTAAATGGTTCAGAATCGTGAGAGGTGATGTCCTAAAAACCTACATGGTCTCCTTGTCAGCCAAAGAGAAGGAAGGATGAAGATTTCTGCCTTTTAGCTTCTGAATTGTGTATATGTTGGAAGACAAATGGGAGATGGGAGATATGCATGTAAGAGCAGGGTCTCTAACTCATTCTTGAGATTCTGAGGCAGGAAGGATGACCATACTCAAGTTAGGAAGGGATTTAGCTCATGGCCAACTTCTCCAGTCAGGTCCTTTGCTTTACCCTCCTCCCATTTCTCTCGGGTTGGGGTCAGGCCTGCCCGAGTCCCGGCATGCTTCAGTGCCTGGGCAGGTGCATCTGGTCCCTTCTGGTGCCTGGACTGCTGCCATCCATTGCTCAACTTCAACCTCTTGTTTGAACGCTTGGCCTCCATCCTCAAGGTTTCTCCTGGCGGCAGTTCTTGAAGCCAAATTCCCTTTCATTTCACAAATCACCCCAGGACTAGCTAAGCCAATCGGAGCTCTTGAGACTTGGATAGAAATGACTTTTGCTTTTTCTCCCTGCTGGACTGGTCTCTCTGAAGGTCTCCTTCCTAGTCCCTTGGTGTAGGAAGGGGGTTTGATAGGAGGAGCTGGGAGTGTCAGATTCATCAGCTGGGAGCACAGGCAAAAATCTGCCTTCGTGATCTCCTGGGCCTTTATCTGGAAGGAGGAAGGGTATATCAGCTAAGATCTCCCCAGCTGCTGAACCCCAGTGATCAAGATTTTAATTCCATTCTGATTCTTGGTCCCATGACTGTCCGGCTCCTGGTTCTGGTCTGCCATACTCTACCCTTTTTGTTCATTCAAACATCAAATATACTAGTGAGGGAGCTAAAGGAAGAATAGAATTTTCCACTCAACACACACACACACTCCCTTAAATGACCCAGCCCAAAGACAGATTTTTCAGGCTCCAGAAGAACCCAATAGAGGGACTGGACACCCAGGGTTGGATCCCCACCCTACAGCGGGGAGTCAAGGGTTCTTGCCATTTTGGTAGAAACCCAGATGGTCTGTCACCTATGAGCCTTCCTGACAGCGTGGGCTGCAGTGTTAGACCTGTGCCTTTGTTCCTGCGCTTACCCAGAAGGAGGAAAAAGGCCACACAAAGCCATCTTTTGTTCATCTTAGATACCAAAGGTGCCTCTCACAGGTTTTTCAGCTTTGCTTTTCTTAGGTTGTTTTGTTTTGGGGGGGCTTTTGTTTTTAAGATGGGGCTCATAAAAATGGGCACAATTTATCCCTAACTTGCCAAGTGGAAGCCTCTACATTAAGCTTGTGCAATCTCCCATCTCAGCTGACCAGGAGAGAGGAGCTGATGGTCTCTTTCCACAGAGGAGAAAACAGAGGCTTGAGAAGGCCTATTGGCCTTTTCCTTTCCTTTTCTCTTCTTTTCTTTTTTGGTTTTTCCAGGTAGAGTTTTTTCTGTGTAACAGCCCTGGTTGTCCTGGAACTAGGTCTGTAGACCAGGCTGGCCTCGAACTCACAGAGATCCGCCTGCCTCCACCTTCCAAGTGCTGGGATTAAAGGCGAGCGCCACCACTGCCCAGCCTATTGACCTTTTTCTTGAGCAATCTTTCTGAGAGGCTCTAGAAATGACAAGCAGCCCCCTGGGAAGCCCAGCCCACTCTCCCCAGGGACCCTTCGACTTTCACAGCTTTCATATTACCGGAGGTGGAAGAATGTTCACAGGGGGTGAACCGGCTTCTTCCTAGAAGTGTACAGAGTTGCAGTCTGTCGGCAGCCTTGCCAAGAAGGGTTGGAGATATGGAGAAGCCAGGGACTCCTCAATACTGTACTGTTGGTCGCACAGACCACAAACCAAGTGTGGCCTCGAGGAATGTAGGTTCATGAGCTGTTGACCACAGGCGCACACCAGACTCCAGAAAAAAGGGCTCTGTCATCATCTCCGGCCTTCTTGGGGAAGACAAGGAGTAGGAAATAGAAGAGATTTGCAGAGTCCCCGGGCTTCATCCCTTCGCCTTTGGTATGGCTTCTGTCCCCTGTCTGCTTCCTGTGTACGATGGATTGTGCTCATACTCTCAGAGTTCTCAAGATGTTCTCCATTTCTTCTTTCTTTTTCTCTTCTTGTATTGAGATGGGGTGGGGGCGTGTCTCCCTATGTAGCTCTGCAACTCATCACTGAAAAGGACACACCGGCTTTAACTGTGAAGCAGTCCTTATACTTCAGTATCCCAAGTGCTGGGATTGCAGGCCAGTGTCACCATACCCAGCTCAGCTTCCTTTTTCTCCCCCGTGTTGAAGAATAGGGAGTGGTCAGTTTTTATCCGTAAGAAGCTAAGTTCCTTCTTTTCTCTTCTCTTAAAAATAAAGAAGTGACCTTGTTCATTGTTGAGCATACAAAGTGCCACATGGGGCGATAACTGGGGGAGTAGTGTGTGTGTGTGTGTGTGCACGTGTGTACAAACAGCCACATGGGGTGATAACTGGGGGAGTAGTGTGTGTGTGTGTGTGTGTGTGTGTGTGTATACAAACAGCCACATGGGGTGATAACTGGGGGAGTAGTGTGTGTGTGTGTGTGTGTGTGTGTGTGTGTGTGTGTATATACAAACAGCCACATGGGGTGATAACTGGGGGAGTAGTGTGTGTGTGTGTGTGTGTGTGTGTGTACAAACTGCCATATGGGATGATAACTGGGGTAGTGGTGTGTGTGTGAGTGTTCATGTGTGTGTGCACATTTTCTCTGTATTGGCCAGGTGACCAATCTTTTGAAGGGAAGAGGTGATCAGAATGGCTGATGAAGAGCACCAAGAGAAAGTTAGTATTCAGTTTTTGGCATCAAAGACAAGGTTTCAGAGTAAGACGCCAACTTGAACCCTAGATTTGAAACAGGAGGTAAGATTTTTATGAATTTCTTTAGCTCCTCCTTGGTTCAGATCATAGACCAGCTCCCATAGATAGAGAGGATAATTGTGTTTATGGTTTAGGTGGAGAGCATAGGGTCAGGAATAAGGAAGCTGCAAATCCCAGGAAGTAACTAGGTCTGCTGCCTCTTCTGGAGACTGTGTGGGGTGGGGGTGAGGAGAGAAAGGCTGTACAAGGGGGAGGGAGGCTGAGTTAGCAAGTGAGGCGAAGACCCTGATGTCCCTTTGAAAACATGTTCCCACAAAGCCAGGATTCTTCCCCACTCCCCATGTGGGACTCTGGGGGGAACGCTGGTAGTAGATTGTGGTCTGGAACAGGAGGCAAAGGAGGAGAGAGAAGTCCAACATGCAACAGGCAAATCCCATGTCAGGCAAAGGCCTACTCTATTGCTCCATTTGAGGGCCAACCAGCCAGCCCTGGTTATTTTGTCTTTTCCTTGTGTGTGTATGTGTGTGTATGCACCCATGTGAGCATGCATCCGTGTGTGCATGCGCCCGTGTGTGCAGGTGCATGTGGAGGCCATAGGTCATCCTTGAGTGTTGTTCTTCAGGAACTGTCTACCCTGGTTCTCTTGTTGTTCGTGGTGGCGATTGTGGTTTTGAGATGGGGTCTCATGTGCAGGCCTACTTGGTCTGGAACTTGCTATGTAGACCAGGCCAGCCTCAATGAACAGAGTTCTACCTGCCTCTGCCTCCAGAGTGCTGGGATTCCATCTACCCTGTTTTTTAAGAAAGGAGCTCTTAGTGACTTGGTGCTGGGCAATTAGGTGTAGGCTGCTGGCCAACATATCTCAAGGATCTGTATGCCTCCACCTCCCAATACTTGGGATTACAGGCAATCTCTGTCACTCCTGTTTTATTCGGGTTCTGGGGGTCAAACCGGGGTCCTCATGCTTTCCCAGGAGGCATTTTACCAAATGAACTACCTCCCCAGACCAAACCAGCCTTTCCTACATCCGGTCCGTGATTTCTATTCACTTAGTTTTTCTTCTTTTTATATTCTTGGTCCTAGCTGCCAGCCTAGGTAGATCCTGGGGCTCTATGCCCCTTTGGAACCTGAGAGTTTCTCTTCTTTCTCCTCTGCCAGCAACAACAAACACAGAAAGGCGGGAAAGCTCAATGTCATTGTACTGAAGGTGAGGAGTGTAATTTCTTGCACACATGAATAAAGAAATGTAATCTTGAACATTTATTACAGGACAAGCTATATGGAGAAAATGCCAGGAAGTTGGTCATTTAGTTGAGACATTCCAGCTGGGAAGGGGACCCAAACCCCAGGAACTGCCATCTGAAAGCCTGGGGTCTTAGGCTTTTCTTGATGAGCAATGAGTTCTCCTAGGTACAAAGCAATTTCTTGATTGACATAAAAAAGTTACTATGGGGAATTGGGATGTACCCAAATACGTCAGGCTCCAAAAAAAGTCACACATCATGGAAAATGAGCCCTACATATAATCCTAACTTTTCCACTACGCTTTGTAGCCAAGCAGTGTAGTGTATGCCTTTAATCCCAGCAATCAGGAGGCAGAGATAGGTGGATCTTTGTGAGTTCGAGGCCAGCCTGGTCTACAACAGCTACAAGGACAACCAGGGCTATTACACAGAGAAACCCTATTTTGAAAAACAAAACAAAACAAATAAACATACAAAAAAAACCCTCAAAACTATCTTTTGTAGAGTTGCTTTGATGAACTTGCGGAGCACACATGGCAGCGCACGCCTTTAATCCCAGCACTAGGAAGGCAAAGGCAGGAGGATCTGTGTGTGCTCAAGGCCAGCCTGGTCTACAGAGTGGGTTCCAGGACAGCCAGGGCTACATGGTAAGACCCTGCCTCGAAATCAGAAGAAAAGAAAAGAAAGGAGAAGTTCTAGCAATGAGTCAGCCCCAAGTGTTTCCTATCTGCCCCAGTACCCAGGTCAGAGAGTCTCCTCAGCTTTTGACTAAGGTCTAGCATACTGTATGCATGGTATTCGGTCCATGTGTCATTACTGAGTTAGGGACATCGGGTCAACATGGAGAATTATTCCCACCAGCTTTCAATCTTCCCCTTCAGCTCCTCCAGCCAGGATACCTAAGTGCCATTTTTAATCTCTTGCTTTAGAACAACCATTTATAGGTTGTTCTAAAAACAACCTGTTTTAAAAAGAGGCCTTTCTTTGTCTCATGCAACCAGAGTTCAGAAAAAAAAATATCTTCTGAAAGTGGGGATCTGCCTCATCTCCCCAGTCCTGTCTGTTTGGGGCTCGGATCCCAGGAACTGCTGCTGGGACCTTCTGTAAACCCTCACCTTAATTCCCTTCTACCCCTCTTGGCAGTGTTTACCACACCCAGGCTTGCTGCCCAGTACCCAACCTTCTTTTCTAATCCTGTGCCCCTTGTCCCACAGCTTTGGAACTCAGTTCAAGGGGAGGGAGTGAATGAGTCGTCTCAACTGTCAAAGGTCTTTGCTATCTGAGCATTGCCAAAGCAAATGGCCTAATCTCTATGCAGATAGGCAGGGCCAGAGGGAGGCAGAGAATCTTGTTCGCCAGAGAAAAACAGAATGGGAGAACCAGATGCCTCCAAGATCATCTGACCCAAGGTACACAGAGGAGGAAGCAAAAACCCGAGAGATGAAACAGCTTGCCCAAGGTCACAAAGACCCGCGTAATACCTGCAGTTAGTTGCTCAACTATTAAATAATTAAGCTACCAAGCTACCTAGTGTTAGGCAACGCTTTTCCTGTATGATCCTCCTCACAACAATCTTGCAGGATAGGTACGATAATCTTTGATTCACAGACAAGAAATAGAAGCCCAGTGAATTGTCCAGGTACCCCCTAGGCAAGCAGGAAGCCAGGTTTCCAACACTCTTAGCTACCCTTCCTGTAACTATGAGCCTGCATCACAAGAGCTGTGAGCATACTGCACCGTCTGTGTCTCAAACATGATTGGTGGGTGGTAATTGGTGTTTCATAAGTGACCAGTACCCTGGGGGTGAGGGTGGATATGGGAGAACGACACCTGGGCTCCCCAGGGCAAGAGGATTATGTTGCTAGACTCATCTTTCCACAGACCTCTCCAAGGGGGCTGGGAAATGTTGACAGACCAGTTGAGGTTGGATCCGGTGCCAGGCACACCGGTGCGTTTACTTCCTGCTTCACCATAACGTTGGCGTTTTGTGAGGAGGACACGGAAGACTCAAGAGGATGTGAGCTTTTCCACAAAACGGTGTGAGCTCTGAGGAGTGGGAGACAGGGGTCACTTTTCTTGGCCCCTTCTCCCTCTCCCCGACGCCCACCGTTTCCTTCCTTCTCTTCCCAGTGTTCCTCAACCGGGTCCTTCAGCACAGAGCCTTTGCCAGGTCCTCCTTCCCTCTGTCCCATTAAATGTTCTTTTCAGCAGACAGCGCCCTGCCCCAGAGGCTGCCTGAGAAGGTGATTCATGTGTGGCGCTCACAGGTTGAAACCTTTACTCCCTTTAGGTAACACGGTTGACATTTAAAGGTCAAACGGTCGAGTTTCCAAGCGATGACGGCGGTTACACTAAACCAGGCTCATGTCCCTGTTTCTAGGGTTGTAGGGAGTCTCTGCTCGTCCTTGCACGGCCCCCGAGGAGTAAGGCTTCCAGAGTTCTGCCCATGCAAAGTTTATAAGCGAAACTTATTTGCATCTAGTCCTCAAACAAATGCCATACCTGCCGGATATTGGATAACTCCCAATCACCGCCTCCTGTCCCAACACGGAAAGACTGAAGTCATGATTGAAGCTATAGAGCTTTAAGCTGAGTGCGGGTGGGGTGAGGACACATGACTTGATAGTTTCCAGGTTCTTCTGTTCCACCACAAAAGTTGTACCAGACTCACAAGGAAAGGTACTAGAAACAGAAACCGTTGATAAAGGCAAAGCGGTCCGAGAATGGGAGTGGGCTAGTGCTAGTGAGCTCTAAACCAGCTGCGCTCCAAGAGACCCTCCTCCCCAGGAGGCTTCTGGGCCTTCCTAGGTCATTTGCATAGCACCCCGCCTCTCCCTCGTTTGTGTATTGGGGCTTTTCTCATGCACACTCTGCTTGTTATGTGCCATCTGGCTTCTTCTATGTGTTGATTTTTTCTTTCCTTTATATAAAAAAAAACATATTGGTGTGTGTGTGTGTGTGTGTGTGTGTGTGTGTGTGTGTGTGTGTAGGAGTTGGTTCTTTCCACCAACCACATGGATTCTAGGGATTGAATCAAGTACTTTTACCCACTGAGACATCTTGCTAGCTGCTGAAGTTAATGGTGATTCCCATTCCCTATGCTCCGACCACTATGGCAAAGGAATAACCATGAATTAGCATTTTTGAGCACCCATCCTGCGTGAGATTCTATGCCCTTCTCTCCAGTCTTTATAAACCCCTGGAGAGATGACGACCACCGCTCCATTCATTCTGCCGGTGAAGAAACTGAGTCAGTGACTCAGTGACGTTCTCATCCAGGACATCTGAGGGAGGTCCATCTGCCCCATTGCTCAGTCTCTCCCTTTGTCACAAGCCCAGCTCTCAGTCTGCCACTGGCCCACGCTGCTTGGTGAGAAATGATTGTTGAACTTCCAGAAATCATCAGATTAGTTCATAAACATATCAGTGATTAAAATTCAAGCTATAAGGGACAGGTGAATGTCTGTGAGTTCGAGGTCAGCCTGGTCCAGGACAGTCAGGACTGTTCTTTAGGAAAACCAGAGAGAGAGAAAGAGAGAGAGAGAGAGAGAGAGAGAGAGAGAATCAATGCTAAAGGATCAGGATCAGGGCTACCTCTGTGAAGGCTAGTTAGAGCTATTGCTCTAAGCCATTGTGTTTTTTTTTTAATTTATTTATTATGTACACAGTGTTCAGCCTCCATGTATGCCTGCAGGCCAGAAGAGGGCACCAGATCTCATTACAGATGGTTGTGAGCCACCATGTGGTTGCTGGGAATTGAACTCAGGACCTCCGGAAGAGCAGTCAGTGCTCTTAACCTCTGAGCCATCTCTCCAGCCCGTAAGCCATTGTTTCCACTTCACAGACACCCAACTTTTGACCTTAAGACATTTTATAGACATTTTATATATGTAGCAGATCCTCAGGGCAGATCCTCAGTGGGCAGGGCTGGGGCTGTAGTTCAGTCAATGATTGCTCCTTTGCTTAGCACTCACAAGGCTCTGGACTCTAGCCCTAAACCCAAGACAAACAAAGAAAACCCATAGAGGAAGACTAATTTGCTGGTCTCCAGGCTTTTTCCCCCAAAAGTAAGCAATTTTTGTCAAATGTCAGGTGGCAGCATATATGTGAAATAGTGGAGGGTAAAACTGGCCACATTTTACTCTCTGAGGTGCTGAGGCTAGAACCCACTGCCTCACACATGCCAGACAAGAGCTGTACACTCGCCCCAAGCAAAATAAACAAAACCAATGAAGAGCAATTTCCCGGTACAATGGACCAGTAAATAGTTAAACACAATTGTTTTCTGGCTACTTCGACTTGCACAGTCTGTCACCTTTACTTCTAACCACTGGTGTCCTCCAGTGTTCTGTCCTCGCCCACACCCTCCACTACTGTGCACACACTTCCTGTCCAGTCTCTTTCATGCCACACCCTCACCCACTGAATATATATGTGCAGATATATACAGAGAAAGAGAGAGAGGTGGTTTCTCTTTGTATATTATATTATATATGCATATATAGAGAGGTGGTTTCTCTCTGTATATATATTCATATATATATATAGAGAGAGAGAGAGGTGGTTTCTCTTTGTATATATATGCATATATATGTAGAGAAAGTGAGAGGAGATTTCTCTCTGTATAAATATATTTAGAGAGAGAGAGAGGTGGTTTCTCTAAGAGGCCAATAAACAGCACCTCATTTCCCTTTCAGGTAAGCTGAAAAATGAAAAGAGCTGGAAGTGGACACAAAAACCTACAGAAACTAGACTCATTCCTTGACTTTAGGAGCGGACAATTCAAAACTCAAGTCTACAACTGCATTTATAACCACACCAGGAAGAACACAATGCTTAGGACTGAACCTAATAAACAGTGCGGACACAAAGACCTGAGTCTCAATGGCATTTAGTGCTGGTGGCGTGCAAGACTTGATTTTGCTAAGCAGAGAAGCAAGCCCCACCTACAGATAGAGAGCACGCAGGACAATCTTAACAACCTGTCCTTCAGCAACGGTAAAGCTGATCCTAAAATCCATACAGACCTGCAGTGCATGCCACACAGAAGAGTTCTGTAGAAAAACAGGCTTAGAGAACTCAGTCTTCCTGACTTCCTGGTTTTGAGCTAGGCCGTGGTGATCAAGATGGTGTTAAAAGCAAAGCCTGGGGAACAAAAAGCCCAGTTCTGAGGTCACTCCCTCAGAAGAAAGGGGGCCAAGACCATTCTGGAGGAAAAGAATCATCTTCAATAAAATGTGTTGAGGCAATTCTCTATAAGAGTGAAGCTGAGCCCTACTAGGGTCTGAGCTTGGTTTGCTGTCACTGCAGCTCAGGCTGGAGTTTAATCCCCGCTGTTAGGCATTATGAGGGTGGGAACTTAATCTCACTACACTGCAAAGAAATGGAGCACTTGGGGGTATGATTAGGATTAGATAAGACATTTAGGATGAGCCCCCCCATGACTGAATCCTGGTGGCTTTGTAAGAAAGACCAGAGGACAGACCTAGACATGTGGACTTCCTGTCATGTGTTGCCCTGAGCCGTGTCAGGACTCTACCAGCAAGAAGGATGTCAGGAGACTTGGCTCCTTCATCGTGGGTCAGAACTGTGAACCAAAATAAACCCCTTTATAATTCACCCGGCCTGTGATATTGTGCCATTAGCAACAAAAAACAGGCTAAGACAGGCACCAGCCTCACACCATATACAAAAGTCAGGCAGATATGAGTTCTGTATCTTGATCTGAAGGCAACAGCAAGTGAACTGTGTATCACACTAAGCATAGCTTGAGCAAAAGAGACCTCAAAGCCCACCCCCCACAGTCACATACTTTCTCCTATAAGGCCACACATATTTTAACAAAGCCGCATTCCTAATAGTACCACTCCTTTAAGGGCCATTTTTTCCCAAACCACCACAATGGATGTGGGTTTTTTGAGAAAAAAATGGTGATGTTCTGAAGTATATGGTGATGAGCGTTATGCACAAAAACAAATAAAAATGACCGAATGGTGGTGCTTTCAACAAAACAATTTAAACAGTAAAATTTATATTAATTTTACTTCAATAAAAATAAAGGTTAAAGAATGCTGTTTATCAGTTATGGAGATTGGAAAGGGGTCAGAGGACAGTGATTGGTGTAACAGGAAAGTGAGCCCCAAGGTTAGGCAAAGGCACTTCACTTTGTCACAGAAAACACAGGCCCTAGGGAGACCTAGGAGGCAGAACAGAGGACAACCAACCCATTGTGAGGTTTCCTCTCAAGGGAACAGGGACATGATCAACTAGGGATGTCCAGTGATAGGTTAATTTTCTTTGTCAATTTGACTACATTTATAGTCACATGGACGTACACACCTAGGTGTGTCAATAATGGCATTTCCAGAAAGGATTAACTGAAGAGGGAAGGCCTGCCCTAAATGTGGACAATGTTACTATCAATAGGCCATGGTTCTGTGCCAAATACAAAGGAAAAAGTAAGCCAGGGACTAGCATATGTCTCTCTCTGCTTCTTGACTGTAGACACAATGTGACCAGCTGCCTCACGCTCTTGACACCACACCTTCAAGGTCATGATGGACTGTGACCCAAAATAAGTCCTCCTTTCCTTAAGTGGTTTTGATGGGACATTTTTGTCACAGTGATGGGAAAGGTAACCAATGCATTTGGGTATCCCCAGGTTCACCAATCAGGCATTAACCATTGGGTGTGAAAGGGAAAAGGAGCAGAGAGGCTTCAGGTCATAATTATTAAACTCCTTTCTTGGCCAATGAAACCAGTTCTTGCAGAAAGGATAGCATTGTCCCTCACCCACTGGAAGATCAGAAGTACATAAGCCAGAAGAACAAATGCCTGGTCACACGGCACTCACTTCGTGGAATCCCATTAATCTGTGTATGATGTATACACTATTTTTGAATTTTCAAAACAGTTTATGTTGTATAGGTATTTTCTGCATGTATAAATGTGCACCATGTGTATGTTAGGTTTCTAAGGAGGCCAAAAGAGCACCAGCTTCTCTGTAATTGAAGTTACTGATGGTTATGACCTGCTACATGGGTGCTGGGAATCGAACTCAGGTCCTCTGGAAGAGCAGCCAATGCTCTTAATCACTGAACCATCTCTCCAACTTCTGGGCTTGTTATTTCTTAATAAGAACAATTTAAGAAGCAAGGCCAGTGAGATTTCTTAGTAAGTAAGGTGCCTGCCACCAAGTCTTGACTTGAGTTTGATCTACATGATGGAAAGTGTTGTCCTCTGACATATGCATGTGTAGACAGACAGATACAGACAGACAGACACACAAACACACAAAAGAAATACATTTTTAAAGTTTAAAAATCATTCATATAAAATACTGTTGGATTTTATATGTAAGTATTAGTAAGCAATAAGTATTCTACTGTCATAGAAGTCACTGTGAACCAGGGATGATTGCTGGTGAATGGTTACCTGAAGATTTTTAATATTATTTCTAAACATATGGGGGGAAAGGAACAAGAAAAAGCAATGTTTCTAAGAGAGGCCTTGACCAAACCTCCCTATTCTTTGTATAATTCTACTGAAAGGCTGGGAAATTATGCTAAATAGGTTGTTTTTGTCCTTTTATCTTTATTCTCAGAAAATTTCCCTCTGTTGTAAAAGCTGGACTATGTTTAGAATCAGGTTTCATCTCTAAAATGTCTCTCTGTGAGTGTGTGTGAGAGTGTGAGTGAGTGTGTGTGAGTGTACTGAGTCAGCATAGCATTTTATATACAATTGAGGAAGTGTCAAACAGTCAGAGTTGAACTTGGGTAGAGATGAGGGTGGTGAGGTGGGAATGAGAGCTTTGTCCCGTATTACACTGAAGAGTTTGGAATAAAAGTTCCAGAAAGGAGAGGAAAAATCCCAGGCAAAGCAAACTGGCACGACCTTGTGTTATAATCCCAGAGCTCACCACGTCTTGACCCCTGCACCTCTAGTACAGTCCTTTCAGGAACGATTAGGCTTCAGAGACACGTCCTTCCTGCCTCAGAATGACTAAGGCCTATTTAAGCCTCATGGTTGGTTAATCAGTAATGGAGATTTTTTGACAAACAAAGCAGGGCAAGCCAAGAAATAAGGGTGGCTAAAAATTAGCTTGGGAAGGTTGTATTTCTTGCAAATACAGGATCTGGTACTGCTTTCAAATATGAGCATTTGTGTGTGGTGGAGGACTCATGGAACAGGCCTACTCGGGAAACCTGCGCGTCCCCCGGTTTGTCCTGGGACTCTCCTCCTCTCTCTGTCCTGTTGAGGGACAGAGTCCTTCAGTGCCTCGGCAGAGGCCTGCATTCCTGTACCATGGTCGGGGTCGGGGGGGGGGGCGTGTGTGTCTAAGTGTGGTGGGGATGTCCTGGCAGATGCAAGCAGCTGCCGTAGATCCCAGAGAGGAAAGGACAGAAGATCCTAGAGGCTGGGATCTGAACCAGGTAGAGGATTCTCCGAGCCTTGGCCATGCTTGAAAACTGTGGAGCAAGGCTGGGGTTGGCTGATATTCTCCTGGGGCCGGGAAGCATCAAAGAGGGAGCAGTTAAAGGACACACCTGCAGGCTGATTAGTGTGGCTAAATCCTGTTTGCTTGTAGTTTTGGTGGGAGGGGCGCACAGAGTGAGATGGGGATTTCACTATATTCCAGGCTGACTTCGAACTCACTGCTGACTGACCTCGGACTCTTAGCTATCCCTCTGCCTCATCTTCCTGAGGACTGGGATTACTGATGTGCACCACCGCGCCTGGCTCAAGGACCACCAGTTTTGTTTTGTTGTTTTGCTTTTTAAATCCGGAAGCAGAAGGGATGCCAGTGGTCTTCCCACACATTATTACTGAACCCCAGCCTCCTTGCGACAGCTGCCAGATCACTCCCTCCTGCAGTGACTCCAGGACGAGGCTACCCAACGGTTAGGGAAGGGGGGTGGGCCTCACTCCCCCTCTTCCTCCTCAGAAGCAACGCCCCCGAAGCTCTCAAGAACACAATTCACGAGGTGCTTCCTCAGCCCCTGCTCATCCCGCACATTGCCAGCACACTTAGCTTCCTGTCCAAGCCTGGGGGTGCAGATGTCCCTGCCTCAGAATACCGTCACCTGCAGTGCTGGGAGGAGGCAAAGGGTCAGTTTTGTTGGCTCCTGTCTTCTGCACTAACAGAGCTGGCACTCAATAAATATTTACTGCATAAATGAGGAATAAAAGAGTTCAAAGGTTTGGGCTGGGGAATGTAACTCAGTGATAGAGTGTTTTCACAGCATGTGTGAAGCCCCAGCCAAAAAAAAAGGAAAAAGAAAGAAAAATCCCCAAAACACAATTCAGGCTTCAAATGGAAAGGTTTAAGGTGTTGCGCGCAGAGGAATACATGTTCATGCTAGGGCTCAGGCCTGTAAGGGAGTCTATAACTCTAACTACTGGGGAGGCCAAGGCAAGGGGATTGAGACTCCAAGACCTGTCTGGACTACTGAGCAAGTTCAAGGCCAGCCTGTGCGAACCAGTGAGAGTTGGGGCTGTAATTCAGTGGTGGAGCCCGTGCTTAGTGTGTGAGGCCCTAGGTTCAATGTCCAGGGCTGGGGGTGGGATATGTGTATGGGGTAGGAGTAGATGGGGGTCAAGGAGGACGCAGCCATATGAAAACATGCCTACAACATATCAGGCTTTTAAGATTTGTGAACTCATTATAACCTTATGAGGTCAGGTGACCATTCTTTTCCCCCAAGATCAAATGACTGGAAGATTTTGTTTTCTTCGAGGTCATATGACTGGTAAGAAGCAAAGCTGGGAGTTCCCCAGGCATTCTGATTAGAAACCCAAGCTGTTCCGAGGGACGCTCAGCTGCTTGTAGAGGGAAGTGTCTGAGTAATCATTTTCTATGCTTAGTGGCATGAGGACTTACAAAACAGAGCAGCACTGGGCACTTCTCAAGGGGAGGGCACAGGAGAAAGGAAGACAAAGGACCCTACGTAGTGTGATGCCGTCCATTGGTTTTCAACCTTCCTAATGCTGCGACTCTTGTTTTCATTGCTACTTCATAACTGTAATTTGGCTACTGCTGTGAATTGTAATATAAATATTTGGGGAGATAGAGGATTGCCAAAGGGGTCTTGACCCACAGATTGAGAACCACTGCTTTAGACCTTGGAATTGCCAGCACTTGGAGGCAGAGGCAGGCAGATCTCTGTGAGTTCGAGGCCAGCCTGGTTTACAAGAGCTAGTTCCAAGACAGGGTCAAATGCTACAGAGAAACCCTATCTCAAAAAAAAAAAAAAAAAAAAAAAAGAAAAGAAAAGAAAAGAAAAGAAAGAAAAGGACAAGATATGTTCAAAGCGTCCTCTAATTCTTTTCTAATTACTTCAAGAATAATATAACACATAGAGCTAAAAAAGAAACAGAAAGGTTGCTTCTGTTTGAAGAGTTTTTTATTTTGAGTTGCCATGTGTTTATAAACTTAGGGCTCTGCTGATTACACTCTGTAGAAGTGGGCTAATGGAGTGCGATCATTGCTTCCACACTGAGACAGTTCTGTAGAACGTCAGCCAGTTGGTAGTCATTCTCATATTCTTAGTTTTGTATTGAGACAGTGTTGATAGTTCGGGAGCCACAAGGCTTTATGCTGACCAATCAGGAATAATATTGACTTAAGTCTTATTTTTCACTTCTGTCCTGATTCTCTATATGTCTCCAAGTTTATATTCTCACAGTATTTACAGAAGACATGTTTGCATTGAAAAATTTAATCCTTACAAAAGGGTTTTGATAGGAGGAAGTAGACCTCCAAGTACCACTGTAACTAAGTGTCCAGTCATAATCTATGCCATAAGATTTGAAAGCCACCAAAATTATAAGAACTTTTATATCCAAATCCTTTTCTGGAGTAATGTTAAGTTGTATAAATTATTACGCATGTTTGCTGGATATAACCCTTGTTTTGTGATGTAATTGCTTAGATTTTGTTGTCAACATATTAGATTAGTGGTTGTATTAAATAAATTCTCAATGTGGCTATTAATTGAAAAAAAAGGGAAAAAAAGACCTTGGAATGAAAGGAAAGCAGTCTGTAGATAATTGGGAGGTTTTTTTCCTTATTAAACCCAAACTTCCTTTTTACTGTGGGTGTTGTAGAGGAGCAGGCTGCTTGTTGTCCCGGTCGGCTAGCTTACACCCGAAATAACCAGACAGAAACTGTTTTCATTTAAACACTGTCTGGCCCATTAGTTCTAGCCTCTTATTGGCTAACTCTCACATCTTGATTTTTAATAATCTGTATTATTTCCTGGCTTACCAGGAAAGATTCATCATGTCTGACCTGGCAGCTCCATGGTGGCTCTCTCTCTTTCCTTTTTCCCAGCATTCAGTTCTGTCTACTCTGCCTACCTAAGTGCTGCCCTATCAAAAGGCCAAGGCAGTTTCTTTATTCAACCAATGAAAGCAACACACAGACAGAAGAACCTCCTACACCACGTGGGCTCAGAAATGGGATCTATATCAACAAGTAGGGTGGGAGGGGGGTATGCTTGTGTCCTCTTATCTGGTGATTCTTGAAGATGTTTTAAAAAGGGGGTGACAATGACAAGGTCATTTCAGGGAGGCTGGGGAGATGGTTCAGCAGATAAAAAAAGCACTTGCTGCTTTTCCAGAGGACCCAGGTTCGGGTCCCAGCACTCCTATGTCAATTTATAGACATCTCTAACTCCAGTTTCAGGGGATCCAATGGCCTCTTTTGGTCTCCTCCAACATCAGGCAAGCATATGGTGTACATATTAATACAATTACAGTACACATATAATAAAAGTAAGTCTTTTTTAAAAATATCATTTCAGGCTATAGAGGTGGCTCAGCAGTTTACAGCACTGGCTGCTTTTCCAGAGGACCTGGGTTCAATTCCCAGCACCAGCATAGCAGCTCACATTGCCTGTAACTTCCATCCCAAGGGACTGACATCCTCTTCTGTACTTCACAGCAACAGGCCTGAGTGCTGCATAGATAGAAATGCAGGCAAAACAGCCACACACAGAAAAAAATGAATATAAATTAGTAAAAAAAAATTGAAGATGTCATTCCACTGGACCAGCTGTGCCAAAATGTCACCATTCCCACCATCATGAAAAAAATCAAATTACAGCAGGTGGTGGTGACACTTGCCTTTAATCCCAGCACTAGGGAGGCAGAGCCAGGTAGATATCTGAGTTCAAGGCCAGCCTGGTCTACAGGGCAATTTCCAGGACAGTCAGGGATATACAGAGAAATCCTATCTCAAACCACCCAGCCTCTTCCCCAAATTAATTAAAATAGAAATAATTTTGATAGAAAAACTGAGTCTCCAGAAAACTTTACAATAAAAATACTACACAGCAGTTGAGGTTATAGACAAGAAAATCAAGACAATGCTAATTATCCTGACTTTTAACTAAATAAGTATTTGTATATATTTTTGAGAGATATTTATGGAATACCTATTCTTTTTAAAACGATTTATTTATATTTATAACCACTGAACTGTCACTCCAGCTCTATTTTTTTTAATTTTTATTTATGTGCCTGTGTGAATGTATGTCACCTGAGTATGGATGCCCTCAGAGGCTATAGGACCAGATCCCAGCAGAGGACTCCAGGTCCCCGGGAGCCAGAGTTATAGGCAGTTGTGAGCCACCAAACATGGGTGCTGGGAATTGAACTTACGCCCTCTGAAAGAGGAACAAGAGCTGTTAACTGCTGAGCCATCATCTCCCCAGCCCAGAGAGTACTTATTCTATTGAAGAACCAGAGAACAGCTAGGCATGTGGTCCTTGCCTCACCTCACCAGACCGCAGTTGGCGGAGGCAGGAGGATAAGCCAGCTAAGCTTCCGCAGGTCAGCTTGCTCTATCCTTTGAGACTCTTGTCTCAGATAACAACGTTTCCACCTCCAAGCCCCAAATACTAAGAAACTAAAATAAGCCAAAACCATCACCAATCAGGACATAGTTGAAGACCGGCTTACAGAACTGGAGTGTGTGCTTAGTGTTGGCGCGGCCCTGGGTTTGATCCCTGGTATCAAATAATCAGACAAACATGGAAGAGTGGAGCTGGTTTCCTGACACTGTGGCGAGTCTCTGTCATAATCTGTGCGGTGCCTTGTGGCTAGAAGGCTTTCTTTTTCCTTCCTTCCTTTTTCTTTTTCTGTTTTGTTTTTTGAGACAGGGTTTCTCTGTATATTTAACTTGCTCTTATAGACCAGGCTAGCCTCAAACTCAGAGATCCTCCTGCCTCTGCCTCCCAAGTGCTAGGATTAAAGGTGTGTGCCACCACTACCCAGCTATCCTTGAATCTTGTAAACAGCTTGACCAGCTAGCCTTATGCTGTTCTCTCTTCCAGGGACAGCAGGAACTTCCAAACATCCCATCTTCCAGCTCCACTCCCCCAACTGCACACAGAGAGCACAGAGCAAGGCAAGAACAGACAAGCTTTTCTTTTCCCTATGGACTAGGTAGGCTTACTTCCGGTATGCCATCAGGGAGAACCTGCGATGGAGTCTGGGCTGCCCACTAGCTCTGTGGCCTCAGCTAGTTGCCGTCTGTGGCATCACCTCACTGCTTATCGTGTGGTCAACCGAAGACAATGGAAGCTGGAGTCGGGGGGTTCACAATCATATCTATCCTCATCAGGTGCCCCCCTTTTGGTGTTCTCCGCCTCGGCAGGGCAGATCCACCAGAATAAGTGAATGAGGCTGCAGCTGCTACAATCAAGCCTGTAACAGCCAGGAGAGATGCAGGGCTGCTCTGCATGGGTCTGAACTGTCCCTAGCATACTGTCAGAGTATGAGGACCTTTTTCCTTGAAAAGGAAACAGTAGGTCTTGTTTTTAATAACACTGCCTAAACCACGGGTGATGTTAATCCCAGCTCTGAGAAAGCAGGAGGCAGAGTGTCAGGGGTTCAAGGCCAGCATTGGCTACAGAAAAGCCTGTCTTAAACAAGCAAAGGAGTTAAACAATTTCTTTTAATAGCAAAGGGGCTGGAGAGATGACTTGAGAGATAAGAGTGCTATATTTCAGAGGACCTGAGTTCAGTTCCCAGCACCTACATTGGGAGGCTCACAACTGCCCATCACTCCAGGTCCAGAGGATACGATGCTTTCTTCTGTCTTCTGTGGGCACCCACATTCATGTGACATGCACGTGGCACACACACACACACACACACACACACCTACACACACACATACCTACACACACACACCTACGCTCACACACACAGATACAAAACAAAACAAGGAGGGTGGAAAGATGGCTCAACAGTAAAGAGCATTGATTGCTCTTCTAGAGGGCCCACCCAGGTTCAGTTCCCATATGGCAGCTCACACCTGTCTGTAACTCCGGGATTCAACACCCTCACACAGACATACATGCAGACAAAATACAATGCACACAAAAAAAAGTAAATAAATAAATAAAAAACCAAAACAAACCAAGCCAGATGGTGATGGCACATGCCTTAGATCCCAGCACTTGGGAGGCAGAGGCAGGCGGTTCTTTGAGCTCAACGCCAGTTGGAGTGGCAGGCAGTTGTGAGCCTGGAAATACTGAATTTGTCAATCCCTTCACTGTTGTAAAAAAAAAAAAAATTTAAAGGAAAGAAAGTCTGGAGACTGCTTTAAAGAAAGCTTTATTTACCACATCCATCTTAAGAATGTACTCTGTAAATGCAGCGAGGTCTAAAAAGCTTTTACAAATACGAAGCTAAAAACTCAACTAGTAGCATGTCTGAAACTTTAAAACTTTTAAAAACATTTATATTAGTTTGTTCTTAATCCTAAAAAAAAAAGTTCACATTTCAAGTTATAAACTTACCTCAGTAGTGTACATGAAATGGTTGTGAATCGCTAGGAGTAGGTGAGACCACAGACAGCAGGGCCGCCACCGCTTGCTCTTCGGGTGGTGGCTGCGTTAAGATAGTGCATTTTTCCTTTTATTATTACTATTATAGTAGTTTTCCCGGCACTTGTAAAACACAGCAAGAGCATGGGACAGTGTTTCACCTGAGGACCTCCGTGACCATCCTTGGCACTTCTCTCACACAGCCAAGGGACGAGGGCCTGATACGAGTTGCCTTTAATGGAGGCCCTCATCCCAGCCCGTCCGTGTGGGTGCAACTCAGAACACTGCACAGCTAGTTTATGCCATTCAACCAGGATGGGGAGGAATGCTTAAAGGCCTTAGCAGGCACTGGACAATTTATTAACAGTTAAATAAATATTCCTTATATATAAAAATTCATCTCTTCAAGAGAAGGGAAAAAAGAAGACATTTGGGGCCCTCTTAATTTAAAAGAAGAGAAAACAATCAAACAACTATCTAGGAGCATTGGCTAAGGGCATGATCCTAGGATCAATCCACAAATAAGAGTTAAGCCCATTAGCAAACGCCAGTGGAAAGATTGGATAGACTCTGTTATGACATAAAATAGAACTGTGCCTTATTGTGCACCTTATTGCACGCCTCACGATCCTGACTGAACCTTTTAAAAAAAAATGCACATGGATGTAATTCATGAAGCAGATGACGATATTAGCATTTTCCTGTATTTTACATTCACTCTGTGAAAGGGAAGCCTTTAAACAGGCACAGAACACTGCATCTGTGTTTTTACTCCCTAAAAAAAAAAAAACAAACACTTTTAATAATATTGAGATAAAACAGCTGCGTTTTGCATCACACTACACACCATGAGCTTTGGCAACACAAAATGACTACAAGCAAGCATCAGAAGTTATCACAAACGCCCCTTTAACTCCTACAGGTTGCGCCCCCTCCTGGATGCGTATGCCCCGTGTTCATCTACCAGACTCAGAGTGCCCGAGGGAAGCCTTGTTCAACAAATGCTTCCAACCTTCCTGATGACGGCAGACACTCTGCAAGAAACACAAGAAGCGTAACTTCCTGTTGGCAAATCTTGAAGGTCTTGTCTATCATCATATACATTCTTGGCCTCCAAAAACTCGGACTTCAAAAATCAAAGCATTAGGAAGTTAAAAATCCCATACTAAACAATTTAAACAGCTATGCAAAGATGCCTTACGAAAAACATGGAAAAATCGTGCCCTTCCATGCATTCTGCTACCGAAAACACATAAAGAAGGCGATACCTCCCCAAACAAACTAAAAACAACAACAACAACAACAATAATAATAATAATAATAAAGGACCCCAATGAAACCCCAGGAAGAAGTATAAAAGGCATCAGTTGTCTTCACATCAGAATTATCCATTTTTCTTAGCTATGCCAAACTTCAAAGAGATAGGAAGGAGGGGAGAAAGGGTGGGAGGAAGGAGGCACAGTTCGTGAAGACACAGGGAGAGTGAGCCCAAGGGCAGGTGTGAGCTTTCCAGTGTTGGGACCCTGGGCGTGACGAGTCTTTCCCATGTTGACTTAAGGACAGATTGTTAATAAAACAACCCCCAAAACAGAAACCATGATGAGAAACCATGGCAATATCGTCAACCCTTAATGCCAGCGGAAAATTTCCACTCCTTTAGAAACTGCACTTTCCAGTATCACCTTTAAAAATAAGGTTTTATGTAGCATTTCAAAGCACTACGGTTTGTATCTTTAAATATTGAATATAGTTTTTAAAATAGTTCCCTAGATGCTCGGATGTGCTTCTTTATTTTAATATACGTGTGTGTGTGTGTGTGTGTGTGTGTATAGCTGATATATTTTGAAAGGTTCTACAAAATAGAAATCTCTGGAGTGCAGAAGTTAAGAAAATAACCTTCATACTGAAAATATATCCTTAAAAAACAAAACCAAACCTCTGTACAAATGCAGTAGGGCATACAAATCTTAAAAGATGGTATTAAGGCGTGAGGCGTTACAAGTCTCTTAGAAATGTATGAACGAATGCGGGCCTGCTAAGTTGAAAAGTCTTTAAAAAAAAAGAGTGAAAACTTCATGGATATAAAATATTTCAGTGTGATAATCGCTAACATTCTTCACTTGCAGGTTTCGCACGTGTGCCAGTTCGACACGTTCTTTCTTCATAAATAATAAAGTGTTCCTTCAGCGGTGTTTGGTGGCTTGCTTGCCTTGGCTCTGGTCCCTGGTCTCAGTAAGTCTGGTAGACATCGTGGATAGGCACCTGGAGAGCCGCGGGGAAGGCCTGAGGTATGTAGCCGGCGTAGCCCCCGTACACGGCGGCCGCGGCATTCTTCTGTAGTGTGGCGATCGTGGCAGCGGCAGGAGCAGCGAAGGGAACGTAGCTGGCCCCGTAGATGCCGGCGGTGGGAATTCTCTGAACATTTGGTGCCACGGTGTACACAGGAGTTATTGGGCGGCCCTGAGAGAGAGGGAGAAAACAAAAATCCTTCCTGAGCGCATGTGCAAGTTCATCAAATCCTCGAACAATGAGCATTCGGTGGTGGTGGGACGGGGGGGGGGGGGCGGCAGGGAAGATGAGCACCCCAGCAGGTAGGGACATAAGAGGTCTCTGTAGGGAGGCAGAAAAGGAGAGTGACATTTGCCGAAGGAGAACAGGATTAGACAGAGCAAAATGTCATCTTCGAGGGGCTTGACGTGTTCAAATTCAGTGTTCAGATCTGTGTCGCAGGGGGAGGCTGTAGGAAGATCCCAGAGTTGTCTTACGCTGGGATCTTCTGCTGGACATTGTATTCTGCCAGCTCACAAAGACAGGTAATGGCGAGGCTGGGAATATACCTTAAGATCACCAATTCTAACCCGTCTTCTGCTGTCCCTTCTTCTGTTTAAAAGTGCAATACACCAAGCTGCACAGTGGTGGCGCACACCTTTAATTCCAGCATTTGGGAGGCAGAGGCAGCTGGATCTCTGTGAGTTTGAAGCCAGCCTGGTCTACAAGAGCTAGTTCCAGGACAGGCTATAGAGAAACGCTATAGGGAAACGCTGTCTCAAAAAACAAAACAAAAAACAAAAACAAAACTCCCAAAACCAAAATAAATTGCAATACACCGAGTTTCCATAACAAAAGGGGGGAGGGGACAAGACAGCGAGGGCATTTAATCTAAGGGTTTGTCATGGATTTAGGGTAAAATATTCACACACAGTGAATAAAGTACTTGGTGTGCCTAATGTTCCATAAAATGACCTGAACTCAATGCTGGCTTCTTCTATGGACCTTACTCTACCTTCAGAATATGAAATCTAGGATATAGGAAACAGAAAATTACATTTAAAAAGCAAGCTCTTCATAGGTTTTCCTTTTCAGTGTTGTGGATTGAACCTAGGACACTCATACATCCTGGGCAAATGAGCTACAGCTCTTCTGTATTATTATTATTATTATTATTATTATTATTATTATTATTATTAAACCTTTTCTTTTGGGATAGGCTCTATTTTGTCCAGACTGGCTTTGAACTTGTTCTATAGCCCAGGCAAGCCTTGCACTTTCAATCCTCCTGCCTTGGCTCCCAAGTAACTAGAATTACAGGCCTGTGCCACCACCCAGATCTTCCCCCCCTGTTGTTTAGAGACAGGGTCTCCCACAGCGCAGTCTGGCATCCAATGAACCTGATCTCAATGATGATCCCCACTCTAGATATCCCTGCCTCGACCTCCCAAATACTGGAATTCTTGGATTCGTATAATGGATCTAGTTGTCTATCACAAAATCTAGAAATCAGACTCCCCAAATTATGTTCAAAAAAACTTCTAATTTAAGAATTTTCCTGACTGTAATAAAAATAGCTATAGTAATGATGAGCATAACCAAGAGACTCTGGTCTTCCAGGCATTGTTCTTAGTGGCTTGTCTGTATGACTTTAATAAATCTTCAATACCTGTAGTCAAGGCCCTGTGTGGGGACACACACCTTTAATCTGCACTCAGGAGGCAGAGCAGACAGATGTCTGTGAGTTCCAGGACAGCCTGATCCATATAGAGTGTGTGGAGGCCAGCAAGGGCTCCACAGGGACATGGTGTCTCATGCCCTCTGAAAGAGCAGTACATATTCCTACCTGTTGAGCTGTCTCTCCAACCCTCTAAACCTAAATCTTATGCAGTATGAGATATTTTTAAAACTTATTTTTTAAGAGGTTTTGAGCTGTGGGTGTGTTTGGGCTACATATTTCTACCCTGTCTCAAAAACAAAACTTAATAAACAAAAAGGCCCTAAGTTTAAAAAAAAAAAACTTATTTAGTAACATGCAGATGCATGAACAATTCCAACTGGGTTAACCCTTTCTGAATAAAGCAGTCAAGACTTAATTTAAATGGGGACTAGCTCCGGTGACTCAGATGCCTGGCCACTCTAAAATCATTGAGACACTTGTATAAAACATGGGTTCTGGAACCCAGTCCAGCTCCAGGGCTGGTGCTCTTTAGACTCTAGCACGGACAGGGCTTTCTGCTGTCCGAAGCTCACATCGTGAAGCTTCAATGACTTGAGAGACCAGGGGCATTCACACTTAGGATTCACTCATTCAGACAGAAATAGCTTTAACATTTTCTCCCCCTGCTCAACAGATGCCTTCCCCATGTGCTACACAATGAAGACACTTCGGCCTGGAGGCAGTCATATGCCACAGAATATTGGATTAATGTGCGGTAAGGAGAAGGTATTTGGATAGGCGGAGCTGACGGGAAGAAGTGTCAACTATGAGCTAACTAGATCGGTCTGGAGAGGAGGGCAAGCACAGTGTGAGATATTGCCGGAGGAGAGCGGGGTTTTTCTGTATCTACTCCATTTTTAAAAAATCTCATGAATTGTTGGGCAGTGGTAGCACAGGCCTTTAATTCCAGGCGTTCTTGGGAGGCAGAGGCAGGTGGATCTCTGTGAGTTCCAGGAAACCCAGGGCTAAACACAGAAAAATCCTGCCTTGAAAAACCAAAATAAACATAAACAAACAACACCATGAATTACATGTCCATATGGACATATTTTGTGCATGTGTGTATGTGTACCACAGGCCACTGGTCAAGGGGTCTCCTTCTATCATGTAGGTCCTGGGGTCAGGCCATCGAGTTTGGAAAGAAGCACCTTTATCTGCTCAGCCACATATATATATGGCCACATACATATATGTACATATCTATATATATCTATATATGTACTTTTTAAAATAATAAACTTAAAAAATATCTTTATAGAGATAATTTCTTTCCTGTTATTTCACATTAGCTCTTTTTAAAATATCATTGCACAGATTATATTCTCAGTGTTGAATACTAATGAGTCTATGACTGAGAGAGGCTCCATACACAAATGGCAGTGGCCGCAGCAAGAACTCTACCTGGAAAGGTGGCGGTGTGGATACCGCAGGAATGACAGCAGCATGGGCGGCGGCGGCGGCGGCGGCAGCGGCAGCGGCAGTGGCGGGGTCAGGTTGCACGGCAATGGGACTGATCATGTGATCCATTGTATGGATCTTGCCATCTTCAATTATCTTAGGGGCTGGGGCTGCCTGGAACATGGAGTACTGGGCACCGATGGCAGGGATGGCCACTGCAAGAGAAGCAGGAAGAAGACAGGCTCATCTCTGCACATCCGTGCTGCTCTGCTTGGCTCAGCATCAAATCAGGACGGGGTTTCTCCGCAGCTCATCGTGGAGGGAGCGTTCAGAGCGAGGCCTCTGCACTGCCGTTTCCTAACACGTGTGAGCATGCAGCCTGCTTACTCTCTCTTACGCTACTCACCACCAAACAAGCCCTTTGCCCTTTCACTGTGTTTCAAGAAGCAGGTTGAGCGAAGATCTCATTCTGACAGCTTGGAGAAGGGAGTACAGTCTCCCCACCTTTCACCTCACGTTAGTAATATGGATCCAGTTGGAGGGGCTTTGAGTCGGAAATGGAAAAACCTCCAATGTGCTAATAATCCATTTATAGTAGTGAAGCAGTGGATAATTGGCTTTTCGCTGGAACCTGCCAACTCAAATAATTTCTGTGAGTAGAGTCCAAAGGAACGGCTTCCAGCAGAGATTCAAACAGATAGAGTTACTGAATGTCAATGTGCAGTATCAAGAGATCAAAAGGAAGAGATGCTAGGCCTGATTTGGGAGAGCCTGTGTATATGCATGCTGTGTGTGCTGAAAGAATAAGCAGGACCATGAAATGTACACATAAGAATCCTTTCATTTCTGTTTTCTCTCCAAGTGTAAGCACGTTTATTCTACTAAGACGGATACGATCAAAGGTAAGGAGACAAAATGGCCATAAGATAAACAATGGCTTGGCCCATAAAAAAAAAAAATCTAAAATCTTAACCAAATATCTTTACCTGCCTTCCCAACCAAATCTTCCACCAGTCCTGCACCCAAATATGCTAGCTTGCCTTGGTACCTGTCGAAGGACAAAGATGTACCTTCGATGATGTGCAAGGGTTGTGGTGTAGCTAGGGGCTGCTGGTTGAAGCTACGTGGGGGCTGTACGGAGTAACTACATTGTTCTGGCTACCAGCCTGCAGAACTCTCTACCCCAGGACACAGCACTTCACATGGCTAAAGAAGTTCGGTGCCAATGACATTTCTAAGGCATCCCAATGCCAGAAGCCACTATATTGTAAAGATGGCAGGGATATTTCCCCAGTTACCTCCGAATGCCTTCAACACATTAAACCTATGTTCCAAACACACCAATTCCTTGTCTCTTAGCTAGGAAAAAGAAGTGAGCAATTAGGAAAGGGGCAGGCGACGCT
Organism: Ondatra zibethicus; assembly: GCA_004026605.1. Taxonomy (NCBI): domain Eukaryota; kingdom Metazoa; phylum Chordata; class Mammalia; order Rodentia; family Cricetidae; genus Ondatra; species Ondatra zibethicus. The sequence continues at coordinate 98,747 of PVIU01000941.1, forward strand.
CTAAAGCTCTCCCTCCTACCCCCAGTGAAGCCAAGAGGCCAGGGAGAAAATGACTCTGCTTATCCACGGAAGAAACTCTCCACAGATTCAGAGGTTAGCGTGTGGAAATTCTGCGTACTGTGCGTCTGCCAAACTCACTAAGCACAGTTAAAGTTTATCCTTCCTCACAGTGGGTGACCAAGGGGCCACCAAATGCTGGTAAAATAACTTTGTGGGGCCTGGTAGTAAAAGCAAAGGTCAAGGTCCCTGGCTCTCTAAATCTGTAGTTCCACTGGCAAAGCCTTCACCTCTGCCTTGTCCCTGAGTGCTGGCGCCTGCCAGACCATCGCCGGAAACCTGGCACTGTTTGCTCGGGAAAAGAAGTCCCTGTGTTCTCTGAGAACTGGTAATACTTGTGCTCTCTGCTTTTTGGTGGCCGAAGCACAGACGGGACGCAGCTCAGTGACAGAGTGCTTATGTGCTCACACGAAAAAGACGGGTTTTAGGTGGCAGAAGCAGGAGCTTTAGTCCCTTCCACCCTTTCCTCACCTCTGCCTGCCTGGTCCCAGACAGAAACGGCCAGATGATTGGCAGGTAACACCTGTGTTTCCCTGACAGCCTAATGTGAACATGGCCCAAACTAGACCAGTCCCCTAAACTCTAGGAGGTCAGGGAGTGGGGGGCGGGGGCCTGACATGCGGACCTTCTTTTCGCAGATGGATTTAAGAGCCAGGAAGACCAGACTCACTTGAAAGAGAGGGTGGGGGTTTAGGGCCAAATGATGCGTTTGCACTGGTTTATACTGACCTGCGCCGGGTTTAATGGCAACTGGGTTGACAGTAGAGATTTCCAAATTTGGCACAAGTTCATATCCTTTTTCTTGCTGTTTGCCTTTGCCTTCGTGATATCGGCTATATATACCACGGCCAGCAGAATATCCTCCGAGGTAGGAGCCCCTGGGCCCTGGGGCTCTGTTTCCAGCTGCACCTCGCCCTCGGCCTCTTACGCTGCCTGCTTATAACACAACACAAAGAAGGATGAGCCGGCAACAGCGACGGTCGGGGCCTCTGGCCTGCCCTCGGTCTAAGCGGCCGGTAGCCACAACTCTGGCCTAAACAGACTAATAAGACGCTCCTGACATTCTATTTTTGCCTACTTCGCCATTCTAATCTGCCTGCTTAGTGCAAGGTCAGTTCCCAGGATTACAACTTCAACTTCAGTGATAGAGGGTAAAACAGATCTGGAAAGGGATGTGCCTGACCCTCTTCCTTGTTTTGTGCTTAAGAAAAAAAGGCAGGGGATATTAATTCAGACCCAGCGAACCGACAGTGGGTCCCTGGACCTATGTTATGTTTTCTAGTGTCATGCTTGGTCTTCTATCCAATACCCTAAGATTTAGCTTCAGAAGCAGTAACCCAGGAATCCTCAAAACTAGGTATCCTCTTGCTTCCTCCTTTAGAAGGCTGGGATCACCACCTGCCATCACCATGCCGGGGCTCAGAGTTTACTTAAACTCCAAGGGATAGGCAGACCTGCTGCTCCACATGGGTTAAGCCATAGCAAGGGGCAAAGTGTCCCAATGATTTGACTGCCCAACCAGAGGGATGTTTCTCAGTACAATAGTGACTGCCAGCCAGCACTTAGAACCTCAACCTAAATGGGTAGGGCCTAGTATTTGCAGCCATGCTCAACCTGACACCCGTGCCTATGGGGGCTGGACACCCGGGGGCCCTCAAGAAAAGAGTCTCCACTAACTTTTCACGAAGTAGTCCCTGTTGGGCCCGATGAGCGCGTTGTAGGGGTAGCCATAGTAGGCCAACGTGTAGGGGTCACAGGAATACACGTAGCTGGGTTGCTGGGCTACCACCTCGGCCGAGCCACCGCCGCCCTTGGCTGCCTTCTGGTAGCGGGAGTACTGCTCCTTGTCCACAGGCTTGGCCAGTGTGACCTCCAAGCAGGAGCCCTCCAGCTCTGTGCCGTTGAGGTTGTTCATGGCATGTACAGCGTCCTCACGGCTCGTGAAGTGCACGAAGGCGTAGTCGCGGATCTTCTTGACCCGTTCCACGCAGCCTGGGTTGAACTGGCCGAAACTCCTCTTGATGGTCTCCTCAGTGGTCTCGATCATGAGGTTGCGCACGTAGAGGATCTTCACTGTCTGCATCACGTCCTCGTCCACATCAATCTCGGGCTCCGCCCAATCCACGGCGATCTGGTGGCCCCACAGTTGGATGCGACCCGGCATGAGCTTGCGGCGGGCCATTGCTGCAGCGCGATGGCTCTCATACTCCACGAAGGCGAAGCCTCGGTTTTTCATCTTGTCTGCGGCACTAGCATACACGATCACGTTGAGCACGCCTTCGGTAACCTTGGCGATCTCTTCTAGGATTTCCCCACGTTTCTTCATCTTGGGGATGCCACCGATGAAGAGGCGGCAGTTGTCAACGCTGCAACACACGCCCAGTAGGCGGCCCGGGCGGATCTCGTAGTTGTTGAGCTCACGAACAGCTCGCTTGGCCTCATTCTTGTGGCAATACATGACGAAGGCATAACCGCGGTTCTTGCCGTCAAAATCCATCATGAGGCGCAGTTCGTAGATGCGGCCTACGGTCTCAAACACAGGTACCAGCTCATCTTCATACACATCACGCGGGATCTTCCCCACGAAGACCTCGCAGCCTCGCTGGGGATGCGGACCCTCCCAACCGGGCGGAGGTCCACCATACTTGCGCTGCCCATTCTCCTGTACCATGCTGTAGCCGGTGCGCTCCATCAGGGCCAACAGTGCAGCCTCATTGGGCGCGCCCGCCACGCCCTCTGGCACCTTGGCGGAGGACCCAACTGTGGGATCGCTGTTCATGGCTGTGGTGGAATCCTCTGCGGTCATACTGTCAAAGGCATCCACGGCTGGCAGTAACCTGCGAAAAGAGAAAGGAGGAGCGTGAGTGGGAAACCCAGCAAAGACTTGGTCCTGAACTCGCCTTGGTTTCTGCTCACACTCTTTGTGAGGCATGCTTGTGGAACAGGCAGGTCATGGCGTGCTGAATTGAGATATTAGATGGAAGAGGCCGCTGTGGAAATGCAGGTGGTCTGTGAGAGCCCGCTGTTGTCTTAGGGGGAAAATCTTAGCTCTCACAGCGAGCAATGACTTTTGTTTCACCCCTTCGGATTCCATTTCTCTAGGTCACTTTGCAAATTTCATTTATTTCTTTGGCGGACACAGACTTTTTGTTTATTTTCTCAAAGGCAGACCTTTTTCACGGCACCAATAGAAAATGGATGACATAATTGTCCCCCATGGTGGCGGGTGAGTTGTTGGGGAGGCGACCTAGGGCCTGGTGCACGCTAGGCAAGCATTCTCCCACTGAGCTATGTCTCCAGAGCTACAGCAACGTCATTATTAGAGTAAACTTCAAGGAGGTGTTTTCCTACACGGTGGTTACTGGGCTGTGTACTGGAGTTTAACAGGAAATGGGATGATGCCACTGGGAGCCGGCCTAGTAACTAGTCTGATTTTTACAATATTCTGGCAAAATCTTGGTATGAATCATTCGCAGATTGGGACTCAGTTCATAAAGAGTCAGGTTAACTCAGGAAGCTGCGAAGCAATGTTTCTATGGGGAAAGAGAGCACAGGCTAAGAACTGCCAACTCTCTGCTCTTAGCTCGCCTTCCCAGCCTTCGGGCACAGTCGCTGACTTCATCTCCACTTGCTTGTGGGGAAAGAGAGGCTGAAGTTGTGTAAATTGCCCCAGTTCACACAGGAACCTAGGCGCTTGGCTCCAGATTCCATCTTTCTTTAGAAGTGTGCTGTGCAAAACAACATTTACTTCTTTAGGCAGGGTCTCACTCACACTAGCCCTAGGTGACATGGAACTCATTCTCTAGCCTAGGCTGGTTAAGATCTCATGGCAATTCTACCCCAGCCTCGTGAATGCTGGGGTTACAGATGTGAACAATCAACCAAGCCCAACTTTTGGTTTTATTTTGTTCTGTTTAAAGACCAAGTCTCCATAAGTAGCTTAGTGGTCTTGAACTCACAACCTTCCTGCCTCAGTCTCCCAGGTTCTGGGAATATAGGTAAAAGTTACCGTACCTGATTCAATACAGTTTGGAGGAGATGATGTCACTGGCCACCTGCGACTAGTAGAGGTTAAATAGGGGATAAGAAACTAAAGTTTTTGTTTAAATTAAGTAGCCATAGGTCTGAATGGTGTCTACCTTCATTCAGAGAGCACAGAGTAATGATGCCATTAAAAGCTGCACACAATGCTTGTGTAATGAAAAGGTTATGTAGCCCTGGCTGTCTTGGAACTCACTTTGTAGACGAGGCTGGCCTCAAACTCCAGGAGGTCAGCTGACCTCTGCCTCCCTAGTGCTGGGATTAAAGATTATAGGCATGTGTTACCACCACTGACTCAGAATGAACTTATCAAACAGCAAAATCTATGTCATTATTGGACAAATGAATTCTATAGGAAAATCAAGAAATGGTTGGAGGGATGGCTCAACAGTGAAAAGCACTGACTTCTCTTCGAAAGGATCCAGATTTGACTCTCAGCACCTACATGGTGGCTCACAACTGTCTGTAGCTCCTGTTCTAGGGAGCATCAGGCATGCACATGGTCCACAGACATACATGCAAGCAAAACACCCATACACATAAAATAATAACAAAAAAGAAACAAGAGACATGGCTGAGTGTTCCCCTAATGATAGTCACCATAGAACTTCCCACACTGTTTTCCTATCTAGCGGGCTAGTGTCTGAGACATGGCTTCTTCCTCTCTGCTGCTTCCTGTTTAGAAACACTCCCAACATTCTCATGATGTGTAAAAATGTCACTTTAGTGACAGCCTAAGGTTTCATCATTTAACTAGAACCAGGAACACTGTTTATTTTTAAAATGTTGAACTATGACCTGTACATGAGACTATTCGGAGAAAATTCAAGAATGATCAAAGTGGCTGAGGATGTACAGGTCATTGCACAGTGCTTGACTGGCAGGTGTGAGGGGCCCCATACAATACCCAGCAACACAAGTTAAAAAAAGAAGAAAGAAAGCAAAGTATGACATCTGTAATTCCAGTACACACACGGCAAGAGGATTGTAGGTTTGAAGTCAATATAAAGAATGAGACCCTGTCTCAAAAAGAAAAAAAAAAAGAACCTCAGATCTATACTGACACACAAAACAGAGTACGTATTTGTAACTTAGCCAAACAGTCTCCTTTTGGCTCATTTGCTTTAACAAGAGCAGTAGGTGTTCAGAGTTGGAGGAGGCCCTGTGGTCAGACAACATGGTTGAGTCCCAGTTAACCCTTCCTAGTTGTATGACATAGAAGGAGGACACTTAGCTATTGTATGAATCACTTTCCCTACCTGTAAATGGGAATCCTAATGATAGTATTAATGTCAGCACAATAAATGAGTTAATATAGACAAGATACTATGGCAGTTTGAGTGAGAAATGTCCTCATAGTCATGGTCCCCAGCCACGGTGTGTTTGGGGCGGTTTAGGAGGTATAGCCTTGCTGGCGGAAGTGTATGTTTATGGTTCAAGATGTGAACTCTCAGCCTGCTCCTTCCAGCCTCCTAGACTGCTGCCTGCTGCCACACGGTCCCAGCCATCTAACCCCCCTGGAACTGTGAGCCCAAAGACTTTTTTTCTAAGTTGTTTTGGTAATGTTATCTTATCAACAGAAAAGTAACTAGTGTAGACACTCCCTGCTGCCCAGAGTGGCTTTGAACTCATAATCCTCCTGCCTCCTCAGTGCTGAGACTACACAAGCATGCACCACACCATACCCATCTTGAACATATGCCCAGAACACTGCAAGAGCTCAAGAAATGCAATTAAACCTTTGATTCAAATTCTGGTGAAAACTCGGATCATTTTTTATTTGAATTTTAGTAATTTTTAAGATGCATTTTTCTCATATTTTAAAAGCATTTTTAAAATTAAAAATTCCTATATTTTAAAAAATATCTTTGAGGGCCTGGTGAGATGGTTCAGTGAGTAAGGGCACTTGCCACCAGGCATGATCTGAGTTTGAGCCCTGGGACCTATAGGGTGGAGAAGAAACCCTGCAAGTTGTCCCCTAACCTCTACACACATGCCCGCTCCCCTACCTACACAAATAAATGTATAAAGAATTTAAAATGCATCTTGGATAGGGTTTCCTTCTCTTTGTTTATCTTGTTTCCTTTGTGCTTCAATGCTCATAAGTTAGCTTGACAAAGCTCCTTAGCGTAAAGATTTTTTTAGTGTACATTTCGAATGATACATTGGTTCCTCTGATTTCAGTGTGAAAATCTCTCTCCTTCCAAATGGAAGATGAGCACATGTAGTTTAGGAGACCATTTAAAATCTGTGACCTGCAGTGGAGGATGCCAAACACATAGACAAGCATAGGTATGATCAAGAGGGAGATTCTATGTGCTACAATACAAGAAACATGTCACTGTGGATGGTCACAGGAGTAGAACGTATGCCTTAGTACACACACACACCCTTAAAAAAAAGGCAAAAATTTCAGAGGCAAGAAAGAAAAACAAAAGACAACAAAATTAGGATTTTGATAGAGGCCCTTTAAAAATGATATGCCTTTAAAATGTATTGATTCTTTATTTGTGTGTGTGTGTGTGTGTGTGTGTGTGTGTGTGTGTGTGTATGCGGGTTCCTACGGAGGCCAGAACAGGGTATCAGATCCCCTGGAGCTGGAGTTACAGGTGGTTGTGTGTGTGCTGCGAACTCATATTTTAAAAGCATTTTTAAAATTAAAAATTCCTATATTTTAAAAAATATCTTTGAGGGCCTGGTGAGATGGTTCAGTGGAGCTTGGAGCCCTCCTAACCACTGAGCCATTTCTCCAGCTTCCCCTAACATTAGACCTTTCAAAAAGGTCTACTTGCTTAGCACGCACGAGGTCTTGGGTTTGATCCTCAGCATTGCAAACAACAAATGAATGCGATACTGGGTCAGGTCAGTTTAGCACATTTATGAAAATCTTATACTCTACAAGCTCTGCTCTCCTTTTCATCATTGCCACAGGAAAATGAGTTAGATGCAATATTGGTTTGTAAATTTGAGGCCAAAAGTTTAGCCATTACTTAATGCCTTAAAAATGACTTTTTCTCTCCAAACCCAATAGCAGATTGAACTTAAGACAACTGTAAATGCTTTAGATGGGGCTCAGCAAATTCCAGCTGCGGACCAAATACTGTCTGCCATTTGTTTAGGATAGAACCCTATTTGTAAAGCCATATCCTTAACATGGGGTGGGGGGAGAAAGTACCATGGATGATGGCCATGGTGGAGTTATGGAGCTGAATAGTCGGGGTACAGGCAGCATGGCCCACAAAGCCTATCCTGCTTGCTCTCTAGCCCAGTCCCTGGTTTGGGTGCAGGGCCCATCACTTCACATATATGTGAAAGTGTCAGGGCATGGTGACATCACTAAGCTAAATCCTGAAGATTTGACTGGCTAAGTGCATTAGCTTTTGCTCTCTTCTCCTTCCCAGGTTGATAATGGATTAATTTCAGGACCTCTGTGAAGATTCTAACACATCAACTTTCTGTATCTTTGTATTCGTGTTTGTGTGTATATGCGTGGGCAGGTGAAATTCTTACATAGTGACTTTCTGTATCTATGTGTATGCGTGTGTATGGGGGTGTGTAGAAGTCAGAGCTTAAAGTTGGTTATGTTCCTCAGTTGCTTGGCACCTTATTTTTTGAGGCAGGATTGCTTACTGAACCTGGCGCTTGCTGATTTCACTAGACAGACTGGCCAGTAAATTTCAGGGAGCCACCATTCTCTGCCCACTAAGCCCCAACCTCTAGCATTGAGATTGCAGCCGGTGCATTGCCATGCCCAGCTTTTTATGTGGGTGCTGGTGTCCAAATCCAGGTCCTCATGCTCTTACGGTAAGCACTTGGTTGAGTGCGCCATCCCCCTAGCCATAACACATTTTATATACAGCGGTTTGTTGTTGCTGCTTTGTTTTTTTCGAACAGGTTGGCCTGTCCTAGCTTCGCCTCCAACTCATAGCAGTCACCCTGCTCAGCCTCCCGAGCTGGCATTTCAGACATGCACCACCTCTCTCTCTGACAAATTCATACACATATATAATACACTCCCATAGTCCCACACCCATCCCTCTCTCACCCCCTCCGTCTCTCATCGTATTCTAAGCTGCTTTCTATTTATAGGGATAGTATTTATGAAATTTGGAAGAAGAAATATCTTGTGACTGGGGATGGCTCAGCTCCTGACACTCACGTGTGAATGATGGTTTCAGAGATAGAGGTTGTTTTCACTCTTCATCCATCACCCACCCACCCATCCGTCCATCCACCCATCCATACACCACCCACCCATCCATACACCCATCCATCCACCACCCACCCACCCATCCATCCATCCATCCACCCATCTATACATTCATCCATCTGTCCACCCACCCACCCATCCACCACCTATCTATCCATCAATCCACCCACCCATCTATCCACCACCCATCCATACACCACCCATCCATCCATCCATCCATCCATCCATCCATCCATCCACCAACCACCCATCGATCCATCATATTTGAGCAACCTCTACTGGTTCATCCTGTGCTAGCTGCAGGTGGTCTTGTCCTTGAGGAGCTCTCCTCCCAGCTAGCTGAATTACACTTAGCCACAAGGAAGCTGGAGTCTCAGGTACTTTGCACTCACATTTACTGACCAGGAACTGCTTCAAAAGGGTCAGACTTTAATATTCTTAACAATTTGCTTCTAATAAGGTTACAGTCCTCAAGGCCAATGCCCAGCCACCGCAGAATTTTGCTTTTAAACATTAGTCATGAATCTGAGGGTGAACAAGGAGGGCTAGGTACATGGGAGGGATTAGAAGGAGAAAAGGGAAGGGGGAGATGCTGTAATTATATTTTAATTAAAATTATATTTTAGCTGGGCGATGGTGGCGCACGACTTTAATCCCAGCACTTGGGAGGCAGAGGTAGGTGGATCTCTGTGAGTTCAAGGCCAGCCTGGTCAACAAGAGTAGTTCCAGGACAGGCTCCAAAGCTACAGAGAAATCATGTCTCGAAAAACCCACAAAAAAAAAAAAAGGTTTTTAGAAAAGGGGAAAATAGCCACGGTGGCAGGGATGCGGGAGAATAGAAAAATTAGCCCTGGGGAGCTGGAGAGATGGCTTTATTGGTTAACAGTGTCTGCGGCACAGTTGTGCGAGCTGGCTATCCTGTAAACATCTGTGACTCCAGCTCTGTGGAAGCCCACACCGCCTCCTGGCCTGTGCACATGTATGTGCACATCTACTCACACAGACACAAACACACAAATATAAGTCATTTAAAAAAGAGAAATTAAAAATTAGCATTGGGCCAGGTGGTGGTGGTGCATGCCTTTAACCCCAGTGCTCAGGAGGCTGCGGGAGAGGGCCACTCCTTCTAGACTAGCCTGACTGCAAACGAAACGACAAAAACAGCCTAGAACGTTCTCTTTAGAAATAGAGAGCAGAACTACATGACAGCACACACTACTGAATGTTCAATGACAAGATCCCTGCTTACGGCAGAGGTATGCACGCAATAACAGACTTCACAAGCTGACTCTTGGCTATGAGTAAACCAAACAACTAGAATCCAGATTGGAGCTAAATAGCATTGACTTTCTCAACCTCATTTACACAGCAGGAAACAATTTTTCAGAGGCGGTCAGGCAGAGCAACTCAGGCTTCAGAGCACACTAAAGAAAAGGAGTCAGAGTGAGCAAGGCCCATTCTGGCTCCTCCGGTGGTGCACCATGGGGGAACCCTGTCGACTCTGAGAGCTCACACCCTACTGTGCAGCAGGCAGAGTGCTGTGCTCTGTGGATGCAGATGTAGACTAGTTCACCCCCAGCCCTCCTGTCTACAGGGGACATTTTTATGGTCCCTACCTTATGGACAAAGAAACTAAGGCACAGAGCAAGTAAGTAGATTCTCAGGTAATAAACATCAGTAATGGTGTCAGCCTGGTTCAGAGCTCACACTACAGGTGTCCCAAATGATTGTCATGATAGAGTAAGGATTCAATGAAATAGTATGTGAGGGGCTCCTAGGGCAGAGACTCAAAGCGGGGGGAGGGAATCAAGAAATGTCACCCTAAGAAAATTGAACTTGAACGTGGGGCAAGAATGCTGGCCCTGTGTAAGATTCTGGTGTTTACAGGAAAGCAAGCAACAGATTCCTAGAACCAGTTTTAAACTGGTCAACGTGAGAAGCCTAGCCTGGGAGTTCTGGTGGAGACTGGCGTGTCAGCCCCCCAGGTGCCGTTCGTCACAGGTAAGCTGGCTGGCCGTGGCATTCTCCACTGATGATGTGGCCCAGGCATCTGAGTGTAAATCTGTTTCTCACCTAACCCTTGGCTGGTGCACTTTGCCGGGGCTGTTCCAGAAAGAACCTGAAGAGACTTGCCACCCTGGATGCAAACGGTCCGGGCATCCCTGTAGATGCCAGATTCCTGGGGAGGCAGAACCCTCCCAACACATGCTCATGCTGAAGACACATTACTTCTCTCTGGGGGTTGCCAGCATCTAGTGAGCATGGTAGGATATCCAAAGGAATTCATTCGCTCAGCTTGGCATCTGCAACCATGTGACAATATACTTTCCAATTAAGCTACCGCTATTCTGGATTGCATTAGAATTTTTGTCCTAGGTCGCAATTGCACTTACAAGGTAAGCTCACAGTGGAAATCTTTAAAGATTTGAATTATATTTTTAGTGCAGTTCAGAATACCTTTCATTCAGATTTTAGCTTTTAACTAATCCAGCAAAGGTTGCTAATATACTTAGAAATATTTCTAGGGTTCAAAATCCAGTCTTTACAATCAACTATGATTTTATTCTAGAATTACTTGGACTAACAGTTAACTTTGGTTCAAAGCTCGGTGAGGTGTGTGTGTGTGTGTGTGTGTGTGTGTGTGTGTGTGTGTGTGTGTGTGTGTGTGTGTAGGGAGTTTAAACTATGAATGTGTCCCTTCTGTGAGGTGTGTGTTTGGGGGAGGGAGAGTTAAACTATGAATGTGTACTTTCTATGAGTTCGAATCATGCGTGTGTTAGTTTCCAGGGCTGTCCCATGAGTTCTGACTTACACTCTCACACTCACCAGCTGAGGTGACTTACACAGAAGCTACCGGAGAGGATTCCGTGACATTTGAAGACGCCTGACTCACAACACATTAGAAAGGTTGGCAACTGCTATTGTTGTTTTAAAGAATGTCACTGAAAGCACTATTGAGTGGCTCACACCTACAAGGCCAGCACCGCGAGGCTGAAGGAAGAGAACTGACTGCTAAGAGTTGAGAGTCGATTTGGATGACAGAGATTGGGGGGGGGTACATGGTATGGGGCTGGGAGGGAAAGAGAGACAAGAGAAAAGGTGGGGGAGTCACTTTAAGCCAGAATTCAAATTTTAGGCAGAGCTTTGTCACTAAAGTTGTAAATAACCCCACGGCTTACAGAGACTCTCTCTGTGAAGAAAGAGGGAGGAAACCAGGAAAGGAAGATTAGCTTCTGCAGAAGGCTGCTAACATGTGGCATCCAGGTTTTTGCTCAGTGCCAAGTCACTACCACCCACTCGAGTAAACAGCGGGGAGGCCACTCCCACTCTCAGGGCTCTGCGTCAGGGTACATCTGTCAATCCTAAAACTTAAAAAGCAAGAGGTGTCCCACTCAAAACGTGGCCACGGGCAAGGAATTTACCTAGAGGCCCAAACAATAAGCGGGGGACAGGTTCATCCTGCACCCCCCACACCCTACACTAATTGCCCTCTGCACACAGAAAAAGAAAAGTTCTTTCTGAGCCTCCTTGCTGCAAGCAAGATCCTAAAGGACAGGAGACCAGGACGACGTGCAGGCCTCTACCTTTAGTTGCCCCTGACTGAGGGAGAACTCGCATCCCAGGGCTCCACCATGTTGATGCTGATGCAGGCTTTGTTATGGCAAAAGACATCATTCAGTGAAAAGCTGTGTTTGATAAACAGAAACAGAGCCAAGAGGCTCCGTTTTCCCAGGTGCTTCTACTATCAACACGGTCCTGAAAAGGAGGCATTTGCTGTGGGTTCCCAGGGTCACCAGCTGTAGGTCCCAAGAGGGGTGAAGCCACTTGCCAGAAGGGGCAAAGTAGGGGGACTCTCTGCCCAGAGTTTGACAGCACACACATATCTGCCAGGAATCTATCATCTGGGCCTCTTTACAGGCATCACACACTTGACACTTATTCTTAGCAAGTTCATTGGGCGAGGCTGAAAACACAAACCAACAATCGCGCAGCGCACGTGCACCCCCTGGGCTAAAGACCACACCAGCAAACAATAGGAGGGGCTTATCATTTCCCTCCTTATTTCAGCTCTACAGGCCTGAGCCATTGAGAGATTTGGCAAGCATAGAAAGTCTGACTGGTAGGCAGGCGCCAGAAGAGAGAAAGCCGCTGCTGCGGTTTCTATCAGATGGTGTCGCTTGCAGAGATGCAGGGTTATCGCTTTTTTTTTTCTTTCCACACATGTGGTCTCATTTCACAGAGTCCCAGACTTGGCTGCACAGGGACCCGAGGTATCATTTAATGCAGGAATTTGAACCTTCTGTAGCTCTATCGACATTTCAGCTGTTGTGAGGGGACACCCTTGGCATTGCAGGACGCTTGGAAACATTCTGCCCTCTACCCACGAGATGCAAAAGCTCCTACAATGTCGTGACAACCTGAAGTGTCTTTGGACAGTGAAAGTTTGTGGGGTAGGGAATGTGTGGAGCTGCTCTCTATGGAGAAATGCTGTCGAATCTACCTCGGAGCTGCTGCGGCTATACGGATATAACTAACAGAAGCTGAATCTACCTCAGAGCCGCTGCGGCTGTGTGTATATAACTAGCAGAGGTTGAATCTACCTCGGAGCCGCTGCGGCTGTGTGTATATAACTAGCAGAGGTTGAATCTACCTCGGAGCCGCTGCGGCTGTGTGTATATAACTAGCAGAAGCTGAATCTACCTCGGAGCCACTGAGGCTGTATGGCTATAACTAGCAAAAGTTATTATTTTATAGTCTACCTTCAACTTAAGTCTGGTGTCTCTTTTTCTTTCTTTTGAACTCTTCCCTACCCACCCACCTCCAAATCCCCCTTGAGACCTCAGAGGGTCCTACTCCAAGCTGGCCTACTAGTCTATGCTGGTCTAGAACTCACTGATCTCCCTGCCTCTACCTCTTGAGTGGCTAGGATTACAGGCATGTACCCTTGATCTGGTTCTTACTTTCGGGGCTGCTAGTGCAGTGTTATTCAAGGAGACAGGCCAATATCTGTGACAGCGTATTACTTATTTAATAATGTGGCTGAAATACTATCAACTTTATTTTTCAAGTGCAGCAACTACCATCAAACACTACTGTCACATTTTGTGGCCTGACTAATTTGTCACCCCAGGCCGACTGACGGGCCACAAACGAGACTTCTGAAATCGGGTGAATGACCTGCCAAACTATCGCCGTGTCTCATTTAAATTGAGAGCAACTGCTTTCAGCACACCTGAGAACGGCTGACAGCATAGTTTTCAAGACTTGGGGCGTTTTTGAAATTCCCCTCTGGCTTCTTTAATGACATGACAATTCTCACTTAAGAGTGACGTCTTTTAAGGCAGTTCACTGAAAATGTGGTCTTGGACCACAGTTCATCGGTACTCAAGTCAACCTCTGCTCTCCAGTGGCAATGATCTGATCATTCATTCTCTCGCTAATTAGGTACACGATGTGTACTGGCTGTGCTAGGTGCTTGGGCATGCAACAGTGGTCACTGCACAGCCCTTGTGGTCATAAGTCCAGCGAGAAAGACGGGAGAGCAGAGGGAACACCATATGCAAAGATGCTGGAGTTGCCTAGAGCGGCTGAATGGAAGAGGCATAAAAGGGATAGGAACGGCTCGAGATGGATGGCGACAGGGCCGAAATACAGCCCTTATTTTGTGTGGCGGCAACGGGAAACCAAAGGCTGTGAAGTTGGGCATGGCTAGAAGGCCTCCGCTGAATCCTCCAATGAAAAGAGGAGTGGCTCTTATACAATGGTTTTGCTCGGGATTTGATCAATGCTTTGAGGCAGTGCTCTCTGCCAAGTATCCTGAGACGGGAGTAGCTTTTATAAGGAGAGAGGAGATCTAGAACTGCAGAATGAATGGCACACGATAAACCCAAAGGTCTTTCTGTCTTCCTGTCAGACAAGGTACGACTACCATCATTTTCCCTCACTCTTTCTCCCTTAACTGTCAACTCCAAGAGGACAGAATCCTTGCCTGCCTCTGATCCTCAAAGTTTGGCACGTAAAAGACAATGCATATTTGTTAAAGGAATGGGCTATAATTTCCATCTTAACAAGCTAGCCGCTATCAATACCTGTTTTTGTACAAAGCACTGTACTAGGACCAGTGCAACAGGGTGAGGTGGAAGCTCACACAGGCCCATGGGGACTCAGTACTAGGAGGTCACATTGAGCAAACTTTATTGTGTTGGCAGCTAAGGCTGGCATAATAATGTAGATAACCAGCAGTGGTCCACAAGTCAAACTCAAGGAACGATCCAGCTATGACATGCAGGAAGAACTAGAATTCTCCATACCTCTGGCTGATTACAGATACAGATGCCTTCCTTATCCTCTTAGCCTTAGAACTAGCTATGTCACCACATATTATATCACTATTAATGTATTTGTAAGGACTTTATAGAATTCATTAAAGCCATTTATGACCAAATCATTTAGCCCCGTGAGAAACCTGAGGGGACCGTACTTCCTTCCGTATACCTAGCATTTCTGGAAAAGTGGCTGTAGAATAGCCTTAGTTTACATGTAGAGGACAGGACAATGCAAGAAAATAGATGGCTTACAGGTATTCCTCCTTGCAAGAAAGGAGATGGATTGGAAATAATTTCTTGGAGAATTAACAGCAGCCAGACCCAGCGCTCTGGTTAGTGAGCTTACAGCTCTTGAATTCATGAGTATGAGACATCTAATGAAGTTCTTGTGACATTTCTGTTACCATAAGTTTAAAATGTGTGCTCTGGAAAAAGCGACACAGCCATGAACAATGGCATTAGTACTGCCTATGGCCACTTTTATGCAACAAAGGTAGAGTTAAATCATGGTAGCAGAGACTGTAAGGCTTGCAACCCAAAATGATTGACTGCCTCATCCTGCAAAAATCTACCAAATGCTAGAAACCCTGATTCCCTGAGTTTGAGACCAACCCCCCCCCCGCCCACTGCAACAACATTGCTGTATGATGCCATTAACTTCTCCAGAATGGAGCTCCTCGTTACTCTAACCTACAAAATGAGCAGTGCCACCGGTGTGATCAACATCTCACAGGGTGATGAAGGAGACACCATGTGCCAAGTACCTTCGCCCAAACCAGGTCTGATTTTCGCAAAACGGAAGATTGAAGCTGAGACAGGAGGATTGAACCTGACTAAGGGCACAGACAGACGTGAAGCACAGAGCTGGTGGTAAAATTCATGCTTCTTCCTCACATGTGGTGTTAGTTCGGGCCAGTGTCAATGTAATAAAATCATGACCAGTGGGGAATGGGCCTAGATCAACAGATGGCGGAGAATGAAGCCACCACTCCGCGATAGTAGTTGGGAAATTATCTCTCACAACCATAGCCCTACTTTGCCTTCCAGCCCTCAGAGTTCTGCACAATGTATCTTAGCTACTTCTAGCACTGTCTATAGTAGCTAACATAGCCAAACTGTATTCTAAAATTAACAACCCATGGAGTTAATTTTTTTTAGTTGCAGGGTCTCACATAGCCAGGTTGGACTTGAATCTCCAGCTCCGACTGTTCTGGACCCTGCCCTCAGGGTGCCAAGCACTGGGACCCTCCCCTGGAGTTGTCTCAGTCCGGACTCTGCCCCTGAAAAAGGCCACCATCAGTGGCTCCACTCCTGGAGGGCATGAAAAAAGCCTCCACTTCGTGAGTTCCCCTCGTGATCTTCTCAGCTTCCCCTGGGGCCACGTAGAAATGCTTTGCTCAGAATAACCTAGATTTATTAATCCAGCTTGACTGGCTTATTGCATCAGCAGCAGTGGATTTCCAATACCCAGGGATTTAATTTAACAGTAACCAAGGGTGGTCTTGAGCTCCTGATCTGCTTTCTTCTACTTCCTGAGTACTGGGACACAGATGTCGCCGACCATCTGACTTAAATGGAACCCATACAACCTAACTCCCATAATGGGGTACGGGCTGCACACCTAGTAGTGTGGGCGGTGGCTGCACACCTAGACCCTGAGTTACATGTCTCCCCAACCTTGCTCCATCCTTGGGATCCACCCTTGGGAAACAAACACCTTCACAAAGTCACTCAGTACTCCCCCAACCCAGGTGCCAGTTTCACTATAAAATGCTGATAATATTAACTAAAGAAGTTATGAAATATAAGTGTGATCATAAGCTTAGCGAAAAGTCATAAATGGATCTTGGTTAATTTGGAAAAAATGTTTTTACATGGCGTTGGGGGTAGAACCCACGTTCTTAAACATGGCAGGCAAACACCTTACCACGGAGATACACAACTAAATTGGGGATTATAATTTAGTAAAGATGCTTAACTTTTTGGCAGTCATGTCAACTTATATTTAAGATAAAACCAGAAAGTCCGAAAGCAATAGAATTGGATGTCTTTTTAAAAAATTAAAAGCAGGAACACCTGATATTTGATAAAGAAGCAAAATATATCAAATGGAAAAAAAGAAAGCATATTTAACAAGTGGTGCTGGCATAGCTGGATATCAACATGTAGAAAAATGAAAATAGACCCATATCTGTCATCATGCATAAAACTCAAATCCAAATGGATCAAAGACCTCAACATAAAGCCAACCACACTGAACCTTATAGAAGAGAAAGTGGGAAGTACACTTGAATGCAATGGCACAGACACCACTTCCTAAATAGAACCCCAGCAGCACAGACACTGAGAGAAACAATTAATAAATGGGACCTCCTGAAACTGAAAAGCTTCTGTAAAGCAAAGGACATGGTCAACAAGATAAAACGACAGCCTATAGAATGGGAAAAGATCTTCACTACCCCACATCAGACAGAGGTCTGATCTCCAAAATATACAAAGAACTCAAGAAATTGGACACCAAAAGATCACATAATAAAAAAAATGGAGAACAGACCTAAACAGAGAACTCTCAACAGAGGAATCTAAAATGGCTGAAAGACACTTAAGGAAATGTTCAATATTCTTAGTCATCAGAGAAATGCAAATCAAAACAACTCTGAGATTCCATCTTACAAGAATGGCCAAGATTAAAAACACTGATGACAACTTATGCTGGAGAGGTTGTGGGGAAAAGGGAACACTTCTGCATTGCTGGTGGGAATGCAAGCTGGTACAACCCCTTTGGATGTCAGTGTGGCGATTTCTCAGAAAATTAGGAAACAACCTTCCTCAAGACCCAATAATACCACTTTTGGGTATATATCCAAAGGATGCTCAATTGTGCCACAAGGACATGTGCTCAACTATGTTCATAGCAGCTTTGTTTGTCATAGCCAGAACCTGGAAACAACCTAGATGCCCCTTGATTGAAGAATGGATAAAAAAATGTACATTTACACAATGGAGTACTACACAGCAGAAAAAAGTAACGACAGCTTGAATTTTGCAAGAAAATGGATGGAACTAGAAAACATTATTTTGAGTGAGGTAACCCAGACACAGAAAGATAATTATCACATATACTCACTCATAGGTGGTTTTTAAACATAAAGCAAAGAAAGCCAGCCTACAAACCACAATCCCTGAGAACTTAGACAATACAGACACTAAGAGAGTCTACATGGGAAGTAGAAAGTATAAAAAAACAAGATCTCCTGAGTAAATCGGGAGCATAGGGACTTTGGGGGAGGACTGAAGTGGAGGGGAGAGAGGCAGGGAGGGGAGCAGAGAAAAATGTAGAGCTCAATAAATATCATGGAAAAAAATTAAAAACTGGCGTATAAAACGTATTTAAAAGAAAGAACACACACAAAAGAAAAAGATGAATATTTTTTTATGTTTTTGAAATTAATCTTTCAAGAGATGTAGGAAAAGCACTTCCCCAAATATAAACTGAAGTTTCTCTGAGGGTGTGTGTCAACGACACTCTGTCCTCTCACTCTGAACTACATTACCCATAGCTACGCGGTGAAAACATGGGATACTGCTACAGTTCTACGGTCTATGAGCACACGCTCCGTGCAGCACGTCCTAGCATGACCTTGACCTTGTGATGGTTTATTTGAAATAGTAGTTTATAAGAATCTCACGGGCCTCTTGGTAAGAAACATGGCCAATTGCCTGTCCTGAAACAAAAGCTCTGGAGGAGATCGACACAGTCAAATATTAGCCCAGTGTTGGGTGTGTCCTGGCTGTTCGGTTAACATTAGTCAGTGCCGTTCCAACTGTGAAATAAGACCTGCTCCCATTGGAGCAGGGGTGACATAAATGCTGCTTAAGGTGGATGCCCTAGCATTTCAATGATTTTAAGGCAAGAGTCCTAGTGAAAGAATTTCCAAGAACTCTCCACAAGAAGGGGAATAAACCAAGGAATTTTTTGTGTGTGTAAATGAAGCTTTTTTTTTTTTTATTGCATCAGATAGAGACGAGTACAGAGATCTATCACTGGCCAAAATACAGAGAATAAGTGATGGTGGGGTTAGACCCATGATGCTACGACACAGTCCTTACACGAAATGCTCAGAGAACTGCAGGAAGGGGAAGAAAGACACTGAGCGGCAGAGGGCAAGGATGTGTGACTGCTGGACAGCACCTTCTTGGCACACCAGGGACGCTGCACTTGTGAAATCTCACAATGTGGCTGCCTAAGCAAGACCTACCTGATGAAAACACCAGTGGGCCTGCCAGTGTGGGTGAGGGACATTTCACAAGGCCCTGCCCCAGAAGAGGAGCTATAGGCAATCAATGGCACAATTAGCTTTTTTCAGGGACAAAATAACTCCAATAGCTTATCCAATCCCAAGTGGTCAGACCTAAAGTATGTACACTGAACAACACTGCATGGACTCAGTAGGTCTCATATATGTGTAATAAGAATAAATAAGAGGAGGTCATAAACTTGAGTGGAAGTAGGAGGGGTCAGGGAAGGAGTTTGAGGCGAGGAGGGAGATAATGTAATTATAGTAGGTATATGTGAAATTCTCAAAAAAAATGTGTCTACTCTGAGTGTGAGGTATTTTTGGAGTTAAAAATATTTCATTACCCAGAGCTGAGGGGCAGGTGAGAAAGGACTGACCCTTTCTTTTTTAAACCTTGCCCCCTGGGGCTACTTCCTTTGGGGTCTGGCACCTGTCCACAATGGCATAAGGTAGGCAAAGCTACCTAGAATGAATGTGTGTGCTGATTTTTAAAAATGACAGAGTATTAAACAATACTTGTTCCCCCATAAAATTAGGAAAAAAAATATTTCATTGAGCTGGAGACATGGTTTAGCAGTTAAGGGCAGTTGTTGCTCTTACAGAGGACCCAGGTCCAATTCTCAGCACCCACAACTCTGTAACTCTAGTTCCAAAGGATTCGGTGCCCTCTTCTGACCTCCATGGGTACTAGGCATGCATGTGGTGTACATAAATACATTCAGGTAAAACACTCCCAAATATTAAATAATAAAATAAGTACATTTAAAGCATTAAAACATTTTTGAGAGATGGCGCAGAGAATAAGAGCACCCACATGGTGGCTCAAAGCCATTCACATCTCCAGTTCTAGGAGACCTAACAACCTCATGACCTCCACGGGTAGCAGACACACACGCTGCCCATACATATATGCAGGCCAAACATTCATGCTCATGAAATAAATCTGAAAACATCCCTTTTCAAATGCCATCACTGTATTATAGGACACCACAACTAGAGTCTCTGCAGAAAGAAAATAGGAGAAGTAAATGTTCTCATGAAAGATGATGAAAAACTGGGGATGTTCCAGAATGGAGTCGGAGCAACCTTTCTTTGGAATAGTGCTGCAGCCGGGCGGTGGTGGCACACGCCTTTAATCCCAGCACTTGGGAGGCAGAGGCAGGTGGATCTCTGTGAGTTCGAGGCCAGCCTGGCCTACAAGAGCTAGTTCCAGGACAGGCTCCAAAGCTTCAGAGAACCCCTGTCTCGAAAAAAAAAAAAAAAATAGTGCTGCTGCTAGGGAGTTCTCTAGCACATGGTGGGGACCTCGCTGACAGTAGCTCACAGGCTGATCTGATAGCAGCCATATACAAATGCCCCGGTATATGAGATCACAAAACCCCTGATCCTCAGCTTACGACACTCATACAGCCCTCTTTCCATACAGGGGCGAACACGTGGGGCCACGCTGAGGGAAGTGGGTGGGATGACCACTACGTCATGCATCCCGTCGCCGTCCATCCTCATTCGCCCTTGCTTCCCTTTTCTCGTTCATGCGTTTCCCCCCATCTTAGGCTCCCATTTGCTATCTCTGATTTCCAACTGTAATTGCCTTGGTTAATTAGTACCCAGAGAAACAACCAGGAATCGAGCTATGTGGCTGTCTGAGTGCTACTTGCTTTCAGTGCTTGTTGAAACAATTTCCTCCCATGCGGTCATACACGGTTCGTGATCAGTAGAGGGAGGAGAGCTCGGCTATGAAAACCTGAAATGTCTGTTTATCGACAAACGAGTTCTGAAGGTCAAATGAGCATTGCTATTGGGAACTTACTTTCCTTACTTCTGAGGCTATGAAAGTCACAGACAGGAGGAAGGGAAGAGAGGGGCAAGGAGAACCATTTTCCAGTCTATACAACTCACGTAGGTAGTAAAAGTTGACAACTGCCTGTATTAACAGTTCTAGAAAGTAAAGCAAGAATAAATTCTGCCATGAAATATCCACTTAGTAGATGGGTGGAAGGAAGCAGAAAACATGGTTCACTGCGTGGTAAGAAATGAGTGGTTTGGCAGGGATCTAGACACAGGTGTTGGGGTTGATTGACGGCATGACTCATGAGCTCTCTACTTTCACCGTGCACGCTTGGAGTTAATATTTCAGCCGAAAGCCTACCACACAGATAAAAACACCCCTGATTTGAGCTAATCATTTATTCTCAAGCCCACATGGACATGTTGGGTGCTCTGAGTCACACGCGAATAGACTTTCAAGGGACAAGCATAATGCTAGTCTCAC
Organism: Ondatra zibethicus; assembly: GCA_004026605.1. Lineage (NCBI taxonomy): Eukaryota > Metazoa > Chordata > Mammalia > Rodentia > Cricetidae > Ondatra > Ondatra zibethicus. Next base: position 119,951 of record PVIU01000941.1, read on the forward strand.
AAGTTATTTTTAGAAAGCACAGTCTAGCCTATGCTATCCAGGATCCGAAAAGGTAATTTGCTCACTTATTCTTCTTTTTCCAAATCCCCATTTTATGGCAAAGTGAGAATGAGAACCCACAATTGCCAAAACAGTTTATCCCTTGTAAATCAATCCCAGTGAAAACCAAAAGAGGAGTGGGCCTGGTAAACTCTGTCCCGAAGACTACCTTAACAGATTTAACACTAACTGATTTGGAATTTGGACACGGACTCCCCGTGCCAAGTGTCCCGATGTTGAAAGTCTAACTGAATCTTGTTCTAACAGAGGATCCTGAAACTGTGGGTTGCATAAACGCAGCTCTGCTGTTATCTCAAGCCCCACAGAGAGCAGGCAGCTCACCGCAGACCTTTGATACTAGGAGGGGCAGTGTACACAGCCACGAGTTTCTTCCTCCTCAAAATTCTGCCCAGGAAGGTGCCGGATGGACCTTCACATTTTATACTGGAAGCATACGTAGGTTCTGTCCACAGAAAAAGCAGGACTAGGGAAACTTCTGGAAATACAGCTTGCCCGCAGCATTGTTGGTAGACTAGTTTCTAGTTTCTCTGATGCGGCCTGAAGAACAATTGATTTCTGTACAAATGGTGTAGTCATCGGCCGACAGCTCTCTGCCCCCGGCCACACTATGTCCTCTCTCCTTCCTTCTGCTGTCAAATGTGTATCCTCACACCACACATGCACAAAACATGCTTCACATACTACCAGCTTCTGCTGTGATTTTTCTGAGAACTTCATCAAACAAAAACGTTAGTTACATATGCAGCTGTTTCCCTAACTCTTCTCATCTAGCTATGGGGCGAGGAACCGACGCCTACTAGAAAAGTAACGCAGACAAATGTTGAATGCGAACGTCTAAGCCATCAGAGTAACTCACGTGCCTTCACCCAAGATTTGGCGGGATTAAAAAGTACTTATTTACAAAGAATCTTAGTCCTAATTTTACACTCTATGCAAAAACTAACTTAACAGAGCCAAGGGTCTAAATCTAAGGCACCACATTAAAAAAGAAAATGGAAGGAAAGGTTCATGGACTTGACATAGAACCATAGGTAGCAAAAGAAGAAAGAGGAGGATCAGGTGTCAAGGTCAGCCTGGGCTACAAGATACTGTCTCCACAAAAATAAATAAAATAAAAGTTTTAAAATTTTAGCTGTGCTGTGGTACCACATGCCTGTGGTGGCCTCTGAGTTCAAGGCCAGTTTGATCAACAGTTTGAGCTCCAGGAGAGCCAGGGCTACACAGAGAAACCCTGTCTGGAAAACAAAACAAAACAAAAAGACCCCTAACCAAACAAAAAAACAAAACCATAAATAAAGGAAAGAAGGAAGGAAGGAAGAAACACACACACACAAAACAAAAGCCATGTAAAACTTGATTGGGTCATGCCGGGCAGTGGTGGCACACGCCTTTAATCCCAGCACTCGGGAGGCAGAGGCAGGAGGATCTCTGTGAGTTCGAGGCCAGCCTGGTCTACAAGAGCTAGTTCTAGGACAGGCTCTAAAACTATGGTGAAACCCTGTCTCAAAAACAAAAAAACAGAAACAAAAAAAAAAACTTGACTGAGATGTAACTCAGTATCAGAGCACTTGCCCAGCATGCAAAGGCCCTGGGTTCCATCCCCAGTACTGACTGCAAAAGAAAAAAAACATCAAATCTCGCTAATCAAGTAACACCATAAACAAAAGGTGCCCCACAGTGCAGGAGGAAAATATGTGCAAATCATCTTCTGGTAAAGAACTAGTGCCCAGAATCCACAAAGAACCACAAACTCAGCCAAAGCCAGCAAGCAATGGATAGGGGACTTGAACACACATTTCTTCAGACACAAGCATGAAAACCATTAATCGTTAGGGATGAGAGAATCAAAGCCACTTGATACACCATTTTATACTCATTATAATGGCAGTCATCAAACAAACCTTCACACTATAGCCAGTTAAGTGGACAAATTGGACCTCTTCGTACAATGTTGGTGACAATGCAAAACCATGGTGGAAAATATGTTGGTGCTTCAGGAAAAACAAAACCTATAAATACTTTGAATTCACCAATCCCATTGCTAGATGTCAATACAAAATAAAGGCAGGAGTGAGAGATGTTCGTGGGAGTCTCATTTACAGCAGCCCCAAACCAGAAGCAACCCAGATGTCTGCCGATGAATAAAGGACAAACAAAAACTTGGTCTGTGTCTTACGATAGAATAATAGTCAGTCTTACAAAGAAATGAACATTCTATGAACCTTGAAGACATGCTTTGTGAAGTAAAGAACAAAATGTCATGAAAGTCTGATGTGACAGTTATTTCTGCTTTATATAACAGGCAAGAAAGCCTCTGTTTTTGTTTGTTTGTTTTTGAGACGGGGTTTCTCTGTGTTACAGTCCTAGCTGTCCTGGAACTAGCTCATGTAGACCGGGTTGGGCTTGAACTCACTTCTGTCTCCTGAGTGCTGGGATTAAAGGAGTGTGCCACCACTGTCTCTTCCAATAGGCAGACAGAAAGATTTGTTCTCTCAAGCCACAAAGATGTGACGTGTACAAAGAAATAAGGATCTGTAGCGCAGCCTGAGTGTGACCCACCGTCACGTGTAACACACCACTAATTCACCATGTAAACACACATCAGACCTATGGTGACTGTTTGACATGGAAGGGAAACTGTGTTCTTACTTAAGTAGGAAAGAATTCCAGGAAGTGCACTCACTAAAAGTCACCAATTCAACCGCTCCTGATTCTTTATATGGAAGGCAGAACAGGAAAATGTTGATTCAGGCAACTTGCTTGAGATTTCTCTATTCAATTCTTGAAGAGTCCTTTGAGGCAAATCCTAAAAGGTTGAAGGAAAAAAAAATGTTAGAAAATGTTGTTTTGCTCTATTTCAATGTCGGTTTCACATGTGCCTGAAAATTGAGGAGGTGTTCTTCAGAAAATAAACTGTCATCGCTCCAGTTACTCAAGAAATCATTACTCTTATGTGCTCCAGAAACCAAGAAATGCAACTCATTATCTGGCCCTGGAAGAGGTGGGGAATTGCGACAGGAGCATTAGCAATTTCTTTCATGTGGTGTGTTTTGACCTTCAGAGTAGCTATGACGTAAAGACATGCATACTGCTTAGGAAGAGTACAGATGCAGCCCAGAGACTCAAAAGAGACGCGTCTCATTACAGACACATACATGGCTGTTCCCCGCCCGCCCCTGCTCTGTGTCCTGCCTGCCCCTGCTCTGTGCCCCGCCCGCCCCTGCTCTGTGGCGCGATGTTGCGCCCCATTAACAGACTGCGTCCCATAACGGGTCTGCGCGACCACGGAAACAAGGTGCTTGTGATCCACCTCCATTGAGAGCCGCACTTACTCTGTCCTAAAATCCACCAAGATTTTTTTTTTTTTTTTGAGGATTTTTCCTTTCAAGGAGAGGGTTACAAGAAATGAAAAGTATTAGTTCTGGTTTTAGGTTAATCGTGGAAGTCATAGTACAAAAAATATTCAAATGAAGGGAATGTAAAGTTCCAGTTAAACTGTTCAAGACACACAGATATAGCAGATAAAAGTATCACAGTATATCTTTCCTTTATTCCATACCTGGAGATACACCCTACCCAGCCTTTACAACTACCGGCAGACCCGCTCAAGCTACCGGAAGATCCAAATGGCTTATGGTCACATTTCTAAACGCAGTATGGCACCATGACTGTAACACTAACTGGAAGATAGGCGAGACTTTTAACTCCATTATGAGCATATCCTGGTCTATGAGTTCTGAGACAGACAGAGGCATGCTATCTATCCCAGAAGGGCCTGAAATGTGCAGTCCCCCTGCCTCTGCCTCTAAAGTGCAGGAATTACAGGCACAAGCCACCACTGCCTTGACCGGCCATTGTCTTCACCTCCATGCAAAGCCCTTCACTTGTGTGCAGTGCAAAATATAGTTGAATTGCTAGGTTTTAAAGAGCTGTTTTTGCCACTGTTATTTGTTTTGGGTTGCAATATGCATTCTTCCACCAAAAAATTTAGCTAAATAAAGAGACAAAACCTAGAAAACAAGAGCCAGGGGATTCATGGAGACATTGGAGGGCCGTTAGAGCTCTGCAGAGCAGTTTGGAATGAATCTTCTGGATTGACTGGCCCCTAAAGTCAGTTAAAACGCAAAATTGTTTAACCACATCTCTATTGGAATGGCTGGTGTTCTGTAGGATCCATGGCTTTACAAGAACACAAGCGACAACCTCAGCCAGACCCCAAGTCAAATCTGCATCAACAAGGGTTTTCTCAAAGAAGAAAAGGCTACACTTAAATTGGAGGGTAGCGGATGTTTAACACGTGACCTCTCGATGCACAGTCTTTACCCAGCCCTGAAAAAAATGGCCCTGTGTGTTGCACGATGGATAACAACCAATCCAACATCACAGTTTGATAAAACCTTGGAAATTAAAGTGTAAATTATAAGCTCTGTCTTAAAATGAGTTGCAGCGTCAAGACAACAGAATAAAATGTGGACTCAGATGCCAAGCTCTCCTGAGATCTTTTACCGGAAATATTTATGAAGCCCAGATATCTGCACAGAACTTTGAGGGTTCCCACTTCCATAATAGTAAAAGATTCCCCCTTAGCAAGGCAATATCTCAGAAGTGGACACATAAACTCTGTAATCTGAAAACAAACTATTAATGTATATTAAAACTTGGGGTTCACGGTTTTTATGCTGTGTTTTAGAGAAAGAAGGCTCACTGAGGGGCAGTCATAGCTATTTAAGTAAGAAAATCCCTTAAAGTATAACATGTAGGCTAAATTGTATACTTCCAGAAAATTCAGACTTTCTACAATGAATCTAAGCAGAATTTATTTCATAAAAACTTCAGTATTTGCTATTCTGATTGCTCACAAAAAAATCTTCAAGTAAAACCCACAAGCTTGGCTTTATACATCCATCCATCTTCCTTCCTTCCTTCTTCTCTTTCTTTCTTTCTTTCTTTCTTTCTTTCTTTCTTTCTTTCTTTCTTTCTTTCCTTCTCTCTTTCTGGAGTGAGAATCAGAGCTGCTTGGGGCTCCCAGCAAATGAGGCGGGATCTTCAGCTGATGCTGGATGTCACCATTTTTGCTGTCTACCCTGACTTCATTTCAGCTCATATTCTTTCTGTATTTGGGCAGAGTACACATAGCTTGTTGGTTTGGGTGGTAGTGGTTAGTTGGATTTTGTTTTTGAGACAGGTTATTACACCATATGCCAGGCCTGGAATCCATAATAAACCTTCTGCCTTATACTCATGAATGTGAAAAAATATAGATATAAAATATAACTATAGATATAAACCACTGTGCCTGGATGCCACACTTGGTTTCTTTAAGTATTGTTATTATTATTAATTATTGTTACTATTGCTACTATTATCTGTGCGTGTGTGTAAATATGATGTACATATGTGCGGTTCTTTGTAGAATTCTCTCCTTCCACCTCCATGTCAGGTCCATGAATTGAACTCCAGCAGGCAGGCTTGAGCAGTCAGCAAGAATAATTATCTCCTGAGCTACAGCAAAGGCCCACACAGTAAAGCAAAAACGACAATAAAAAAAAAAGGAAAAAACCCAACCAAACAACCAAACAAAAACTTTACAACTGTTCTTTTCTTTTAAAAATTAAAACTTCTCTTTAAAAGATTTCATTCTTAATTTTTCATTTTATGAGTTTGTTGCAGTAAATAGGGGCATCATGCTTGTGCAGTACTCAAAGAGGCCAGAAGAGGGTGCGGAACTACGAGAACTACAATCAGAGAGGGCTGGGAGTGGTCACACAGTGCTGGGAACTAACTCCACATCCTCTACAAAAGCATTAGATGATGAGCTGTCCCTCCAGCCCCCTCTACATATGGTCTTTAAAGTTGTTTCAAATCCACTTTTTGGAATGAGGCACGATACACTAATATTCAAACCAACCAACCAATCTTACAAACTAGTACACTTTTTACAAACAACTTAGTCTAAAGTCAAGACCTGCTCTGTGCTGCTTCAACCCTCAGTCACAAGCTGAGGCTAAAAACAAAATCCCCACCCCTCCACTCCACCAGCTTCTAGACACATGTATTTGGAGGGTATAAGTGTGAGCCGAGGCCAAGAAACGACTAAGGGGCTCGTGAGCATAGGGGGAGAAATGAGATTTTTCAGGGAGATGGGGGGAGGATAAGAGAACATTGTAGAGAAAGGGGCGGAGGAACAGAGTGGGGAGAGACAGCAGAGCGGAATGTGTGTGGTGGGGGGGGGAAGAATCAAGCCAAACCAGGTGTGGATAATGTCATAAAGAAATATGCTACTTTATCTAGTAATTAAAATGAATTAGTAGCAATCACTTATGTCTTTCATTTTGTAAGACTGGGGCAGCTTAGGTAGCCCAGGTTAGTCTCAAACTCACGACAAAGTTCAAGACGACCTTGAAGGCCTGATAAGCACTCTGGCCTTAGTTCCTAGTACTGTGTTTATAGGTCTGTGCTACCGTGCCTGGCAGGAATACTTTATTGGAAACAGATTCCGTCTTAAGATAAATCACTTGCCCACTCTTGAGGAGGAAGTACATGGACTTAAAGCTACCAGGAAACGGAGCAGGCCGGCCGTCAGATTTCTGCTGGCCACTGGGCTTCTTGCACTGCTGGACCTCAGACACGCTCTCAATGGTCCGGGCCTGCGCTTTCTCGGGTGATTCCCGAACGAATCAAAGCTCTGACATTTGGAAGCATACTGCAAGTGGCCAGCCCCTAGCTTCCGCAGCCTCCTGGGCGGCCTATATCCTGATTGCTGCTGCCCACTACGAAGCCAGCTCTCACAGCAGACGGTGGCCTTTAAAGCCACACCACTTGGTCCCATCAGCCTCTTGGTGCTATCTTTAGAATAAAGTCAATATCCTCCTAAGCTGTGAAGAGCCTCACTCCTCCCCCAGCGTCATGGCATGCCTCGGTTTCCCTTACAGGTCATTCCTGGTGCTTCAAATCCCCTCAGACCCTCTCTGCCTGGCCAGGCTGAACTTCAGCTTCCCTCCTCTAGTGAAGCAGACTGGGGAGGCTCCTGAGACTTGCGCCCACAGTGTTCCTGATGCTAGATTGAGCCATAGGAAATTGCCACATTGAAGGACATACATGGCAGAATTTGGCATATGGTTTAAGCTTACAGTAACTGTTAGAACTGCGCTCATCGTCAACTAAGTTAAAGCGCTACTAGGGCAAGAGTCTGGTCTGACTCACATCTAGATCCAGAGCAGGTGTTTAATTAACATGAGATGTCACTGTGACTTTTTTAAATGCTAAGTACTTAACACAGTTACTGGTAGTTAAAATCGTATGTTTTAATCCAAAAGCCACTATATTTGATAATAATAAAGAAATAGAATGAATAAATTCAAGGTAACATTTCACATCTGGCATTTTTGCAAAATTTGAAATCAGTAAATATAACAATTTTGTAATGTATATCCCCAAGGATAGAATTCAGCCTATCCGTATGGCATTATTTATGAACTTATTTTAAGTCTCAAATGTTTCTCACTGCTTGGCAGCACGAAAAGAGCTTGCAAGGGAAACTAGAGGTTTGGATTTAGCAATTAGCTAAGGAAACACAGCATCCAAAGAGTGGTAGACCTGGACGGGGCATTTTAAAGCGCCCTTCTGCCTGATAGAAGAACACCTCCTGAGACCTCCCACATCACCTTATCCAATACACACGTCAGCTAGGAGCCAATGACGACGGCAGCTAGGAGCTAATGCCAACAGTAGCTAGGAGCCAATGACAACAGCAGCTAGGAGCCAATGGACACAGCAGCTAGGAGCCAATGACGACAGCCCCTAGGAGCCAATGCTGACAGCAGCAGCTCAGTCCTTGAATCTTCATTGTACATCAGGCATTGTGTTAAGCATCCCTTGTGTGACATCATCTTACTTGCTGCTACAATAAGGAAGCAAGAACTATGCTCCTACTCTTTGGGAAGACAGGAAACCAGTATAGAGAGGCTGACCAAAGACTATGGCAACACTGAGATTTGAACACAGAGGGCCAGAGACCAGAGCCTGAGCTCTAAATTAGTATGGTCTCTGAGAGAGTCCAATTGGTCCGGGATGGGAGAGCTGAAAATTCCAATTGGGGGGAGAGAGAGAGAGAAACTGCTATGGTTTAGATCGTCGCTGTTTCCCCAAAGGCTCACATGTAAAACGATTTGGCGTAGTTAGTAAGAGGTAGGACCGCATGGGGAATCTTAGGCCACTGCTTGAGAGAGCCCTGACAGAGATGGTAGGATCCTAGGCCCTGTCTTTATGCTTTCTGGTTATGAGGGAAGCAGCTTGACCCCACCAGGCCATGTGTCCTCATCACAGGCCCAAATCAACAGGGCCCGCCAAGCATGAACTCTAACCTCTAAAAGACCAAGGCAAGACAATCCATTCCTCTTTTTTTAAAAGGTGGGCCTCACCCTGTAGCCCAGGTTGACCCAAAACTTGGCAATCTTGCCTCAGTTTTTGGAGTGCTGGAATTACACCTCTTGTTCCCTAAATTCTTTGTCTTCTTCTTTTTTTTTTTCTTCTTTCTTCCTGAGACAGGGTTTCTCTGTGTAACAGTCCTAGCTGTCCTGGAACTAGCTCTTGTAGACCAGGCTGGCCTCGAACTCACAGAGATCTGCCTGCCTCTGCCTCCCGAGTGCTGGGATTAAAGGCGTGCGCCACACCACCTGGCTTCTTCCCTAAATTCTTAAAATGCCGTCACATTTTGGAAATATTTTGAGAAAAAAATCCCATGAAATAATAAGTGGTGTCTACAACTTCACTTTTTACTTCTTGGCTGATAGTCCCTAATCAGATATCTCTTACTCGTTAACATGTTACAAAAGGACCCATCTTTTGAAGACCGAGAAAATGAACGTGTTAAATTTACACCACAGAAATACAAATTAAACAGACTACTGAATCTCTACATACAGCTCATAGATGGTGCTATGAGATTGGCACCTCCCACCTCCTTCATCTTTGCACGTTGACATCTGACCCTTTTTATAACATGCACCTTGTACCAGTGAAACCTAAGGCACCAGCTAGTTACTTATTAAACGTGGGTGCCAAAGGCTGACTTGTACAGATTACACTGTTAACCGCCCAGCCCAGTCTGTGTGCAGGAGTGGAAGCGAGCAATCCATAGCTGTGAAATTCTGTCGTATTGGCAGAATTCAGCTACAAATTGCAGCAATTTGTGTCTGACCTCTGATCTGCGAGGTTCATCTGAACCTTTGGACCTCAGCTTGCAGTTGAGAAACAGCAAGAAGATGGTTACCAAGTATCAGCCAAAGCCGGGTAAATAGTTAACACTGTAACTGTTGCTGGCCCTGCCCCCAAGCCTGACCCCTGAAAGATCAGTGAGAACCAGAGCCGGGTCACTGAAGGCAACATTGAGAGCAGTTTCAAAAAACAGGCGGATTTTGAGCAAACCTTGTAAAAAGTAGGATATTTTATAACGAAAACCTCTTTAAATAAATACATTGAACCAAGAAAGGGGGAATCTGGGGCCAGAAAGAAGGTTCTTTCAGTAGAGAATTTGCTTCACAACCCTGACAATCTGGCTGATCTTCAGAGTCCAAGGAGAGGCAGGAGAGAATCAACACCATAGAAGTTGTCCTCTGATGGTTCAGGGCACCATGGCATGAACACACACACAAGAATGCACACATACACACACACCTTTAATATCCAGTGATAAGCGCACTAATATTCTCTCTACAAATTAGACAAAAATAACACATACTAAATGCTTTGTAATGTAATGTTCTTATCGAACAGTACAATGCCTCAGCCTATTTTAAATTAATGTACTATCATGTTACAAAATACAAACCCATTTTGAGCCACTTTCCGAACAAAGTAGTCATGGAAAACCAGTTACAAATATTACAGACAAGTTTATCTTTGACACTGACAATATAGTAGCCATGAATAAGGCTGACACTGAGGGCTGATGCATGGACTGGCAGGCACTCTGTGCCCCTACTGACTGATCGCAGTGAAGAGCTTCCCACGATGGTGGAGGAAGGTTCATCATGACCAGAAAGATGTTCCTCTTGACGATTAGCTTTCACTTTAAGTGCTATCCAAATTGCTTCATTTTTAGGTAGAAGGGTGAAAAAGAATTCTGCTTCTCCAGTTGTGACTAATATTAGAATGGACCACATAAAGTATAAAAGTAAAAAAAGCATAGCGTCTACAGTTAAATAATTTCATTTATTAAACTTAACTGAAAGTTTGAAAAAAGAATGACTCAAACAAGAGGAAATATCACAGGCACAGTTTTATATATTATCATAATGCTAATTCCTAATTTATGTTTAGTTATCGTATTTTCTTCTCTAAAGACTGAGACAAATTATTGCTTATACTACATGGTTTAAATTGCAAACTATAAATATATATTTGTGAAGACCTAGATTTTTATCAAGTATATGAAGTAAAAAAAAGCTGTAAAACTAAAGAATGTTTTTCAAATCCCACCCATAACTAGAAAGCTGGAGTTTTACCAACAGTAAGGCAAATGAGGTAGTGTTTAAAATTCTTAAGAATTTATTATTAGGTTTGATAAACCTAATAATAAATTGCCTTAAGAGAACACAACCACTTTCTTCATACCTCAGTGAAAATAAGTAAGGTTTCCCTACCTTTCCAGTCTTGAAATCTGGACGCACAGGCTAATTGTAACCACAACCAGGCTTCAGTAACCTTTGTCCCTAACTCCAGGAACAACGTGACTCTGCTCTACCTGGTTCCTGGTTCTTCACTGGCCAATGGGTTTTGGCTTTGTGAGTCATTTGCTAAGGACACCTGGAGTGAGTTTGAAGGCGGGGCTCAGAAGGCGGGGAGGGGTCACAGCTGTCACGTGGAAATGCTTAATAACCATATGGAAATTAGTGCAAAACCTACTCCAACCAAGAGAAGATTGGGGAAAGTCCAAGCCGATAGAAACACTGGCATTTCATATAAAAGAAATTTAACTGAAATATTTCACTCAAGCTCCAATCACGACTAAAAGGAAATCAATGATATTCTTTCCAGTCACCCTTTGGGGAATCGTGTGTGTGCCGGTGCCCTTGCTCCACTTCATACAAATAAGAGACATAGTAATTCCTACCTCACATGGGGCATTGTGGGGATTAAATAAATAAATACATTTAAGTGAGCAGAAAGGTTTCTGGCAAGTAGAAAGCACTCAAAAATGACACTGTCTCTGGGACATAGGACAAGGTAACACACAGTTCGAATCCCAGAACCTAGGAGGCTGAAGTAGGAGGCGCAAGGCCAGTCTGCTTCATCTAGCAAGGTTGCCTCAAAGTCTTAGAGAAATACAAGGTTTCTGGGAAATAACGTATTTTTAGCAAACATCGCTTTCCCTCTACCCCACCTTTATCTTATCTCAGGTAGATAACCTGGGTTACTGGGCACTTTATCTCAACCAATCACTACCAAAAATCATATTTATAAATATGATAGAAAAAGACACAAAAAACCCACATGAACTAAACCCTCATTTTATTTTGTTTATTAATTTGATGCTGAAATAGAGTGACCGCCGAGACAAGTACTGGGGGCGCAGAAAGACAAGAGGCTGGTAAAATGAGCCTCGTGGTAAGAAAGACAAGGACTCAGGAACAAACACTCCAAAAAAGTAAATTCCCTCCATCTAGGGGGCCAAGAGATGGAACTGCAAAAATCCAAAAACCCCTCTGCAAGTGGAGTGAGGACATCAGAGGAGGAGGGAGAGGAGAAACTGAGAGGGCTCTTGGCACCCATGTGACACCCTGCCCTGTCCAAACACAGATGAAGATGAGCTCCTATAAAGAAATGAAATGCAGCATTTGGGCACAGAGCAGTGGTCCCGCCTGTGAGTGCAGCGCACTCAGGGCCCTGGGTTGAGTTGGCAGAAGTGAGCAGGGAAACTGGGTGTGGGGACGCTCTCTGCAAGGCCAGCACTGGGGTGGTGGTGGCAGGAGAGTCAGGAGTCAAAGCCAGCCTGAGGTCAGAAGGCCACATCCCAAAATACCAACCAACCAACAGTCGAAGCTGTGACTGCAGGTTTTCCCTTAGAGGTTAGTGTGTCTCTGTCCAGTTCACTGAATTTGTGGCATTTTTGAAGTGGACAGTGTCGGAGATCAAAAGTCCAGAGAGACAAGTCTGTTTTCAGTTTATTCTTCTATCCCTATTTTATTTTATTTTTTTTCAGTCAGAATTCTAGTTTATTTATCATTTATTATGGTCTTAGGGTGATTGCCATCTATAAGTTGATTGAGTAAATTGGGAACATGGGGACCATGGGAGAGGGATAAAGGGAAGAGGGGAGAAGGGAGGGGAGTATCCCTATTTTATAAAAGAAAATTTTATTGCTTCTATATAAAGTGATCAATACTGAGAAAGATTAGTGACTTAATAAACGGTCAAAATCCTCATGCTCCGGTGAGTGCACAGGCAGCACAAACTGGACTTACGTCTTTTGTTTTTTCTTCTTTGTTTAGGGGGGAGAGGTCAAAAGGGTGGGGGAGTAGGCCTGGGAGGACTGACAAGTGGGAACAATCGGGGTACATGATGTAAAATTCCCAAATTGTCAATGAAAATATTACAAAAAAATAAATAAAAATAGTAAAAATTCAAAACAAATCTAAGATTATAAAATGTCAGATATTGGGGCTAGAGAGATGGCTCGGTGGTTAAGAGCACTGACTGCTCTTTCCAGAGGTCCTGAGTTCAATTCCCAGCAACCACGTGGTGGCTCACAGCCATCTGTAATGAGATCTAGTGCCCTCTTCTGGTCTACAGGCAGAATACTGTATAAATAAATAAATAAATAAATTTTAAAAGTGTCAGATATTACATAAAACCAAATTCCTAGGCGAACTGAAGGAAAACCAAAGGTTCATTAGTTACTAAATACTACAGTATTTTAAAAAAATATATCTTAAACAAAATTTTTAACCACAAATAGGACTGAGAAATTTAATTTTTTTTTTTCTTAACACTTATTTATTTAGGGTGTCTCATGTGCCTCAGTGGGCATGCGGAGGTCAGAGGGCAACTCATAGGAATCAGTCATTTCCTTCTACTATGTGGGTCCCAGGATTTAAACTCAGGTTAGCAGGCTTGATGGCAGGAGTGTTTACCCACTGAGACTTAGACTCAGAATTTGTTTTTATTTAAGAGCACCTTGGGGTCAGATAGACGGCTTAGCAGTTAAGGACACTTGCCCGTGCAGAAGACCAGGGCTAAATTCCCAGCATCCACAAAGAGGCTCACAACCCTACCTCCAGCTCCAGAGGATCTGATGCCCCCTTCTGGCTCCTGTGAGCATTGCATGCAAATGCTAAGAAAGACATAAATACACTGCAAAACACCCATACAGATAAATGAAAATAAATACATCTTTAAAAAATAGTATATCATGTAAGAAAAAGTCCTGTGCTTACAGGGTGTTTGGAATATTAGATCGTATTTCATGTTTAGAGAGATTTTTAAAAATGAGAATGTGCATATTTGTGAGTAAGCATATTAAAATAAACACTAACTCTAAAATACAAAACTTTGGGAAAAACATTTAAGGATGGCAAGTTTGAAGGTAGGGTGGGGCCTGAATGCAACCTGGAGTGCTTGCTTACTCAGCATGTGCAGGGCGCTGGCTTTCAGAAATAAAAGAGCCAGTTAGGTGGTAGGACCAAGTGGTTCTCACAGAATACTTAAAAGCAGTAATTATGACTCCAATTATAGTCTGCCTTCAACATGAAAATAAGCCAAATCCTCATGCTCTGACTTTGAACAAAATGGCTTTAATAAACTCAAACAATATGGGGGGGGGACCCAGAAAAGAGCAGAAGTTAGCTCTCTCATTCTTGTGAACATTGTTCTGCTGCTCTATGCAGCCCTCCAGGTAAGAAAATGCATTAAACATGCAAGGGTCCCTCAGAGGCCATGGCATTGCGAGCCAGTCCGGATCCAATTGGCTTGCAGCAAGCAGTCAGGCCCTGTCTGAAGAAATGGCCCTCAGCTGCCACAAAGCACTTTTGCTTTAGAGTCTAAACAGAAGGGGACCATACAATCGTGTGCCGAAGCCCTAGGGTGGATAGACTTGATTGTGGAGAGGAAAGAAACTGAGCCTAGTCTGGGGAGGGGAGGCAGAGACATAATATAAAGTTACATGGGTTATTTTTATTTATTTTGGGCTTTTTAAAATTTATTATGGGGTGTACATGTATGATACATATGTGAGCCGTGGCAGAGGGGGTGTATGAGGGGAAAAATTCATTGAGTTTATTCTCTCTCTTGATGTTTATGTGGATCCTGGGACTTGAACTTGGGTCGGCAGGCTTGGTGGCAAGCGCTTTACCCTTTGTTGTTTTTCTGAGACTGGGTTTAATATATCCAAAGCTGTCTCCAGACTGTCTGTGTAGCTGAAGATGATGGTGAACTCCTGATGCCTCTCTCCCTGCCTTCCAAGCGTTAGGACATAGGTGTGTGCTCTCTCTCTGTCTTCCAAGCGCTAGGACATAGGTGTGTGCCATCATGTCTAGTTGCTGAGGACTGAACATGGGGCTTTCTGCAATTCCCAGCCCTTCAAGGACTGTTTGAAATACAGGGGGTATCTAATCAGGCCAAACCAAACCCTACAAAGATAGAATGATTTTTAAATTTTAATTCATCTATGGGTTAAAATAGGACCAATGTAAAGACCTTGCCAGTAGGTATTTGCTTTTACATATAATGCTAATATACTGTTTCTAGAAATACATTTGGCAATATTTAATTATTTTTGGTAGGGGGGCATAAATGTGTGGAGATCAGGGGATAACTTGCAGAAGTCGGTTCTCTTTTTCCACCCTGAGGTTTCCAGGGGTCTCAGGACATCAAGCTCGGTGGCACACACCTTTATCCACTAGGCCACCTACCTCATCAGTCCATTTGGTATTACTTTGATTTCCAAAAACTTTGATGAAATTATTGCCTATATCAACACATGACTAAAGTATAGGAAGAAGAAATTGTTCACATGCACACATGCATGCACACGCTGGTGTGTGTACATACACACACAGCATTGAAGTAGTACCCTGTACCAAACACTGGCACTGAAGCTGCAAAGCTGTGTTAATAGCGCTAGCAGCAGTTGGCCATGAAGCTAATTATAACCCGTAGGAAAGGAGAAGGAATATACAGAAGTTCCCACAGACAGGAATGAACAAAGGCCCCATAGTATTTTTCCCGAAGTTAAATTGTCAAACACTGAACTAAAGCATAACTCAGCACAGAATGCAGTATATGCTGGAGTAAGGTAGGAGTAAAGCCCTGGGCTATTTCAGCTTCAAATTTAAAAATGGGGGTCAGGAGGTTAGCTCAGTGGCATAGTGCTTGCCTAGCATGATCAGTGCCCTGGTTTAGAGCCTCAGCACACCAAGGTTAAAAACCAACCGACTGACCTACTAATCAACCAACCAACCAACCAACCAACCAACCAAACAAACAAACAAACAAACAAACAAACAAACAAAAGCACAGAGGTGAGCTTTAGTCCCTAAGACGATTCTCTAAACTATTTCATTGCACTGCGTGGATTTACGAAAACTTTAACCCAAGCCAGGCATGGTAGCTGTTCTAGTTTTCTCTCTGTTGCTATGATAAACATCACAGCCAAAATTAACTTGTGGGGGAAGGGTTTGTTTGGCTTACACTTCTGCATCACAGTCCATTATTGAGGGAAGTGTGAGGGTGGAGGGGGGTGGAGGCAAGAACTCAGGTAGAATCTGGGGGCAGAATCTGAAATGGGGACCATGGAGGGATGCTACTTACTGGGATGCTCTCCATGCTTGCTTGCTCATCCTACTTTCTTATACAAGCCAGGACCACCAGCCCAGAAGTGGCACAGCCCACGCTGGGTTGGGTTTTCCAATGGTGTGGATGAGACTGGCCCCCACAGGCTCATAGATTTGAAGAATGTTCAATCCCCAGCTGGTGGAACTGTTTAGGAAGGATTAGGTGTGGTCTTGGGAGACCGTGTGGCCTAGAGGGATAGTGATTTTGAGGTTTCAAAAGCTCACACCATTCCCAGTTAGCTCTCTCTCCTCTCTTATCCACTCTCCTCATACTTATGGCATACTTATGGATTAGATGTCAGCTCTCAACCACTGTTCTGGCACGCTTGCCTGCTTGGCTCCCGCCACATTCTCTGCCATGAACGTGAAAATGAACTGATAACCTGCTGAAACTGTAAGCCCCCAATTAAATGCTTTTTTTTTTTGTAAGTTGCCTTGGCCATGGTGTCTCTTCACAGCAAGAGAAAAAATAACTTAAGATAGTCATTAATTAAGAAAAGGCCCCCAGAGACATGTATGTCCACAGGCCAATCTGATGGAGGCGATTCCTACATTGAGGTTCCCTCTTCTCAGATAACTTGAGTTTGTGTCTAATGGACAAAATCTAACCAACACGGTAGCACATCCCTGGAGTCTAAGTACTTGTAGGGTGAAGACATGAGCATCAGGAGTTCAAGGCCATCCTGGGCTACAAAGGGAGTCAAAGTCAGCCTGGACTACATGAGACTCGATCTCAAAATCTAACCAAAACAAACTAAATTTATCATCTAAGCAAAAAGTCTCCAAATTTAAAACTGATTTTAAAATTAAAAAAAGATATTCATTTCTTTAAAGGGTAAAATAGTGATTAATAACAACTCCACTCACAGAGTTCTTTTAGTCTAATTGGAAGAAATAATTCTAGGTACTGGGGCTATTGCAGTGAGCAAAACATCAAAAATCCCACTCTTATGAACCTTAGAATGTCATGGGGAAACAGACAGCGAATGAGGTCATCAGTAGCATGATGGACAGTTTAGCTGGGCTGTGCAAGGCCAGCAGGGAAGGAGAGCAGGAGTGGGGACCGGAGTGTGTCTCCAAGTCCTCAGACTTATGTGGGCAAGAATATGTGCGAGTTACTACTTATATAAATGAAGAATTGTGCCAGGCCTAGTGACCCTGCCTGTAAACCCAGCACTTGGGGAGGCAGGAGGATTGCTACAAGTCTGAAGCAAGCCTGGGATATCCAGTGAATGTCAAACTAAAGAAGTGTGTAAACTAAAGTGTGAGGTCCTGTCTCGAAAACATGAACACTAGCATCGAGCATAGAATGTGAAAATATCACAGCATGCATTAATCTTCTCATGGGATGCGCTGTCCATCTAAGCAGATGGGTCATTTAGTTAGCTCACACTCAAATACTCGCTGTTTACATGGACATGTGAGGCAGCAGCCACCATGAATACAGTAGGGGCTGTACCTGTCACTAAGAGAGAGAATCCCGAAGGCTGGAGCGGTGGGCCAGAGTTCAGTACACTCACTTTTGACTTTTTAATTCTGAATTTAGTCTTTCAAAAAGGAAATCTCACCCTCCAAACCAAAACCCGTCTTTATCCATGTACCAGACTTCAGGGAACTGGTGGTTTTCACCTTGAAACTAATGGATTCTTTGGCTTGTGACTGGGCTTCTGAGACAGAGGCTGGCCTCAACTCACCAATCCCCTGTCACATGCCCCCGAGTGGCAGGATCACATGTGCACTTACCAAACCCGGCACATTTTAATTTTATATGAAGGTTTCAGAATAAGGAATAATCCAGATACTTTCGCTATTTTTCTTGTTGTAATAGCATGGTCATTGTTTGGCTGCGGGATGACAGTAAAACTGTCTGCGTTTTTAAGCCATTCCCCGAAAGCACAGAGCAGTTCCAGCGTGGACTCTCAGACAACAGAGCTTCCACATCTGCTGGTGAGTTCAGAGGGGCATGGCTGGGCTTCTCATACAGAGAGCGCCAAGTATTGAGACCTAAACTAGATTTCTTTTTCAGTGAGTACCATTTTCATAATTTATGGACCCTGCCCCTCAGCTTGTGTCAGATTTGTTTAGGAAAATCCATTTCCTGCTGCTGTTCATCGCTGTTTCACCCTGGATGGGTGACCGATTAAGCAAGAACGGCTGAGCGGCTTAGAGGGCGGCCAGGCTGCAGCTGGAAACGTGTCTCAGCCAGGCAGTAAAGGAACATCATGGGTGGTGACAGAGATGAAGCAACTGATGGAATCACAACTCCAGACTCAGTAGCTACCCGTGGCATCAGCTCACCATAGGCTCGTGTTAGTGCAGTGCCATTAAGTCGGGGACAGCTAAGTAATATTAGACATTTAGCCGCTGCCAACTTTGGGCTAAATGTCTAACCCTCACAATGATGTAGTGACTGTCTTATTCTACAAATAGAACACATGGAAGGACTTAGATGCTTTGCTCGATGTCTCCCAGTTGAGGTGGCAGACAGAGAACTCTCACCCAGTCAACGAGACCCCAGAACCTATGCTTTGGTCCTAGAACCATCACAGCGGAGTGAGAGAACAATGGGGCCAATTCCTCTGTGTGTATTCGGTTCTCCGACACAGTCTGTACAGGGAAGTCTGCAGGCTCCCACTCAGAGTTAGCAATGGTCGCTCACACACAGTCTCTTGTAATGAGTGGAGACAACAATGGGATGCATAACGATCTAAGCTTCTGCTTTCAGAAAACAGAAAAAGAAGGGCAACCAGATCATAAGCCTCACCTGGAAGAAAACAGCAAAGATCAAAGCGGAAGTAAAGGTGGTTAGAAAAGCAAAAAACGCTGGGCTCTGGGGCACATGCCTGTAATTCCAGCCCGGGGTGGGGGGTGGGGGTTTGAAGGCAAGAGGACTTTTGAGAATGCAAGGATACCCTAGGCATAACAGCAAGTACCAGGCCAACCAAGGGTACCCAGTAAGACCTTATCAAACCCAAACATCAAGCTCCAGGTGAGGTCACATGTCCACGAATATAGCACAGCACAGACATAACTTGATGAGTGGGAAACAAGAAAAAAAGGTGGCACAAGGATGGGTGGGTAGCGAAGGAGGGGAGGATCTGGGAGGAGTTGTGAATCCAGTCAAGACACAAAATTTTCAAACAACTAAAAAACACAAAGATGGAAAAACTATGAAATTAACAAAATTCAAAAGTTAGTGGGTTTTTTTTAGTTTTTGTTTTGAAATAACAACATTGACAGACCTGTAGCTAAAATGACAAGAAAGAGAGAAAACTCAGCCTACTAAACAGAGGAGACAGCACTAGTGACTCAAAGACGTGGAAGGATTGCATAGAAATGCTATGAACAGTGTATGCCACTCAATTCAAGAACCTGAAATTAAGAACCATCTGAGAGATGGCTGAGCAGGTGGGATCGCTTGATGCTCTTCTGGAGGACTCAAGTTCAGTTCCCAGCACACATTTCAAGCAGCTCATGAGCCCCCTGCGATTTCAGCTCCAGGAGATCTCTACCCCCATCTGGCATCTTCAGACACCTGAGATCAGCCAGGGTGCTGCTCCGGCTGCCTGCTGCTGGCCGCCCTGCAATTATACACTCTCCCTCTAGAACCATAAATCAAAATAAACTCTTCCTTAAGTTGCCTTTGGTTTCAATATCATCACAATGAAAAGTAACTCATACAAGGCAGGCGGATCAAGAGTTCAAGGCCAGCTTAAGCTAAGTGAGACCATTGTGTCTCAACCCAACAAAGAGGGCTGGCATGGTGTCTGAATGGGCAAAAGGCCTGACACCTGTGTTTGTTCCCCAGAACCCATATGTTGGAAGGAGAAAACTAACATCTTTAGCTCTTTAGCTTGTCCTCTGACTTACACACACACTCACAAAAATTTTTAAAAATCAAAGTCAAACCAATTTTTTTAAAAAGTATTATGCACCATAACCAAGCATGACTTACCCCATGGGCTTACCAGATGAAAAATATCAACCAAAGAAAACACACAATATTAGCAAAGATAGAACTACGGTATTGTCAGGGATGTAGTGGCGCACGCCTTTAATCCCAGCACTCAGGAGGCAGAGGCAGGAGATTTCTGTGAGTTCAAGGCCAACCTGGTCTACAAGAGCTAGTGTCAGTACAGGCTCTAAAGCTACAGAGAAACCCTGTCTCGAAAAACCAAAATACAAAAACAAAAACAAAACTACAGTATTATCTAACCAGACATGGAGAAGCATGATACAATCAACAAACTTTCATAACTCAAATAATCAGTAAACTAAAACAGAAGAAACTTCTGCCATCTGCTTAAAAACAAAATAAAATCTTACAACCAACAGTTTCATTGTAAAAGACTCACCCCACCTCCCCAAGATCAGGAACAAGATGAGAAAAATGCATTTCATTCCACACTGTACTGGATGCCCCAACCAAGGCAATTAGGCAAAGAAAAGAAACACAGGTTATATACAGAGGAAATACAGAAGTAAAACTACAGATAGATGATGTGCCCAACACAGGGAGAAAAACAGAAAACAACGCTCTGTGCAGGACACAAAACCAAACCCCACACCACCACCAACTGCATGTGCACACACTTCATGAACAATCTAAAGTAAGAAATTGCAATAGTATGATGACTGAAGGAGAGAATCAGCTCCTGCAAGTTGTCCTCTGACCTCCAAACAAGTGAGGAGACATGTACCCTGCACCCCCCCATAAATATATACATATAAAAACTGTGGCTTGGGATTGTAGCTCAGTAGTATAGCACTAATCTAAGGCCTGGTGTTGAAGGCAAAAAACCAAAACAGTGAAACAAAAAACCTCAAGTAACTAATTAAAAAGACAGGCTATAAAATAGGAGAAAACATTTGCAAAGCATATTTCTGATAGTAGCTTATCTACAATATGGAAAGAGTTATCATAAATTAATAACAAAAAGACAAACTAATTTAAATATAGGTAAAGAAACCACATAGACTTTTCTCCAAAGATTCATCCATAGCCAAGAAGCACATGAGGCTGGTTAACAGTCGTTCAGGGAAATGCAAATTAAGATCACAATGAGATTTACTCTATACCCATGGAATGGCTATCATTAAAAGATAAAAACAACATATGTTGACCAAGACAAGAAATCAAAACCTTCGCACACTGCCACTGGAGCTGTCAGATGCACAGTCGTGCACACACTGCAGTTGGAGCTGTCAGATGCACAGCCGTGCACACACTGCAATTGGAGCTGCCAGATGCACAGCCGTGCACACACTGCAGTTGGAGCTGCCAGATGCACAGCTGTGCACACACTGCAGTTGGAGCTGCCAGATGCACAGCCGTGCACACACTGCAGCTGGTGCTGTCAGATGCACAGTCATGCAAATTGCTGATGGCTCCTTCAAATGCTGAAAAGATATTTACCATACTATTTAGAAATCCCATTATAAATGTGTACCCAGCAGAGAAAAAGGACTATAATGTCACAAAAATCTGAAAACAGGGCTTGGGGAGACAGTCCAGTGAATAAAGGGCTTGTGTAAGCATGAAGTTCTGAGTTTGGATCCTCTGCACCAGCAATCCCAGCAGCAGGGGGAGAGGGGAGGCAGAGGCAGGTGGATCTCTGTGAGTTCGAGGCCAGCCTGGTCTACAAAGTGAATTCCAGGACAGCCAGGGCTGTTAAACAGAGAAACCCTGTCTTCAAAAACAAAACAGAAGAAGAAGAAGGAGAAGGAGAAGGGAGGAAGGGAGGAAGGAAAGAAGAAAGGAAGGAAGGAAAATATAGTTCTAGGGACTGGAACCGACTCAGTGTTTAAGAACAGTTGTTACTTTCCCAAAGGATCTCTGTTACCAACACTCACATCCTGTGGCTGGCAGCAGCCATCAATAACTACAGCTCTGGGGGATTCAGCATCCTCTCTGGGCCCCATGTCCCTACTCCCCACTGCAATGTACATGTAAATAGAAAACTAAAACTAAATATTTTGGGGTGGACAGGGAGTTGGGGAGAGCCTAGGGGGAGTTGAAGGAAATATGATCAATATATTGTAGTTAAGAAAAATATTAATAAAATTAAGAAACAATATTTTTAAAAGAAAGACAATAGTATACCAAGTGACAGAAGCATCCATGTTTATGAAACACATTGAGACAGAAGGTAGACAGACTGTCGAGAGAGCCGAAGCGGCTGGTAACGGACACGGGATTTTCAGGGTGAAGAACGGGTCCTGAAAGACCTGCACTGGTGATGACACAGCTGTGAGAGCACACGGAAGCCCCCTGAAAACACAGCTGTGAGAATACACTAAAGCCCCCTGGGCTGCCGGCGTTAAATAGGTGCATTGCACGAAAGGCCCCTGGGCTGCAGACGTTAAATAGGTGCATTGCGTCCCAAGAAAGCTGTTACTTTAGAAAGCTGTACAGTCAAGTTGTGCAAGTGGGAGAAAACTGGCCGAGTCACCACTGACCGCCGCCCTCAAAAGGGGGCTTTCAAAGTGTGCCCGCTGACCACCCGCCCTCAAAAGGGGGCTTTCAAAGGTGTGCTCATGACTCCCTTGCTCCACCATTCTTCCCAGGAATGAAACTCAGGCACGCTGCTTCGTAAGCTGGGAGGTTCAGGTTAGATATTCTCCCCCAGTCTCGTTTCAGACTCAAGCATCATAAGTTAACACTTACCATGCAGAACATCGGAGAAGCCTCTCCTTCGACACTATTTTTATGTCTGGGTGAGCTGAGTGGCTAAGAGTCCCAGCTCAGTCATTCTCACGGTGAATAGAAGCGCAACCAAAGGCTTTCTCTGGTCTGTATTCACTCAGCAGCCCCAGTGTGACCTGTCCCTCCAGCCCCCATGGTGTCCCTGGTGCATAGCTAACGGTGGGGAGTGCCCAGTTTGTCAGGGCACCTCTGTGGTAGCTGGCCTCTCGCCCCTCAGCCAGAAGTCCCCTCCCTCATCTTTCCTTCCAGTCCTTTTCCCTCCAGCCTCCTAATCTCTCCATCAATGCGGCCCTCCAATATCCCTAAGAGACCGGCGACCCCACACAGCAAACATAAGACCAAGACGTAGAAAGAAAACAGGCTTTAGAGGATGGTAGGCACTGAGTTCAAAACCTAACCTTCCCCCATGCTACTTGCTTATCTTGGGCAAAGCTAAGACATCAGAGCTGCCCAACAAAGACCACACAAGCCCCCAAACAATGCTAGAGTTGCCACTCTGAGCTGGAGGCTGACGGACATAACCGAGTCACACATAGCGCCGAGTGATCAGCCACCTGGAAACAGCAAATGTGACCGGTGATGAGGAGAGATAGAAGCCATGATAGATGGCACCCTAGAGGAAGCATAGGCTGAGGAGATGTGAGACCTCACTAGGGCAATGTGTCCACGGATGGACGCCCTCGGTTGACACCTAATCACCGACCCTCCTTCATGGGTCACCAGGTTAGAGCCATACCAAATGACACTCAGCACAAACTTAATTTGACTAGGAAATGCAAAGGGGGCTCCTCACTAATTATGTTGCTGAGCAGAAAGAATGGTAGTTGTGGAAGGTTTGGGTATTTTGCCATTTGGTTTAGTTTTTGAACAAACTCTCAGGTAGCTCTGGCTGGCCTTGGATTCCTGATTCTCTTCCTAAATCCACCTATCAAGGACAGGTATTACAGTCGTGTGCCACCCCCTCCCCCCCCAGCTACAAGGACTTCTCCAGTGAGGCAATCTCGATGACATTGGTCTTTTTCTGGGTGGATTTCTCCAGTATTCTGCTCATTTCAGGAATGAGATATTCATAAACAGGCTCTCCCCCATCCTCCAGGTGAGAATAAGAAACGATAATTTCTCAGGAGAGACAAGGCTCAGCTGTGTACACTCCCGGAGCCAGCAACGCCATGATAGGACACGGACCAAGGTGGCACGTGATGAGAGGATCCCTAAACCGGAGATCAATAGCATCCACACAGAGAGGACCCTCAAGGGGTCCCTTACACTTGCCACCTCCCCACCTCCAGGTCCCAGCCCTCTTCCCATGCCTGGAAACCACAGACACCATTAACGTGTACAGTGTCATGCAAGCAAGTAAGCATGTTCTGGGAACAGACAAGATGAAGGAACAAAACCATCTGGCATAGTGGCACTGGCCTGTAACCCTGCTTACCCACAAACCAAGGCAGGGCTAGCAGCCAGAAACAGAGCTTCAAGTTCTCCTTTGGCCTACGTGAGCATGTAACAAGCCTGGTTGGTGTACTGGTTATTTTTCTGGTCGCTGTGATCAAATAGCATGTGACAAGAAGCAACTTATGGGAGGAAAGGTTATTGCTGGCCCGCAGTCTGAGAGCACACACATTAAACAAATAAAATATAATAAAATTACTTAAAAAAGAAAAATAAGGCTCCACTTTGCCTTAGAAATGTAAATACTTACTAATTTATAAAAGAAATTCTAGAAAGTAGAAATCAAAGTCAAGAGCTTTCCCCTTCAAACTCGACACTAGCTTTGTTTAGTCTGGTAATGTATAATGGGTTGGAGCTACAAAATTGAAAAGTGAACACTCTTTTAAATCGCATCCCAGGATACAAGTTCCTAAAATTGATGAAGATTCTGGGACTACCAATAAACCTGGGCTTCCTTTTAGTGATGCTGAGCCAGCAAGCCCGGGTACAGCAAACCCTCAATGTGATGCCGGGCACGTGATAAGACTTTGTTCTCTAGCTCCTTGGAAGGTTGACACAGGAAAATGGGAGTTCAGAGCCTGCCTAGGTAATACAGCAAAACTCCATTTCAAAAGCAAGCAAATAGCCAGGCATGGTGGTGCACACCTTTAATCCCAGCAGACGCAGGTGGATCTCTATGAGTGAGGCCAGCCTGGTCTACATAGTGGGTTCCAAGACAGCTATAGAGCACCACTGTTTCAAAACAGGAAAAGAAACAATAAAAACAACAAAAACAAGCTAGCAAGCAGGCAAACAAAAACTAGCCGGATATTCTAAGGCCTAGGAATGTAGACAAGAGGGGTCAATTGCCTAGCATTCGCGAGGCCCTAGGTTCACCCATCTGTACCATATTGTACTAATAAAAACACAGATTTTCATTATAGTACAGGGTATAAATTTATTATAACTTCAATCTCAGATTAAGTCCTTTTCCACTCTGTGGTATTAACATTTCATACTTTAATACATCCAATAAATACCAAATAATGAACACATTAAAAGGTGGGGACTGTAACACCAAGATTAAGGGAGTAAACGACTTCAAACCATCACCACCACGAAAATAAAAAACAAAAAACAAATTGGTTAAAAGAAAAAAAAAAGGAAAGGAAAAAAGCACGCAGGAAAGTGAAGCTGATATTGGAGCACAGGAATCCGGCATATTGACAAGACAACACGGTTTGCTTGAGTTTTCAGGTCTGTATGAAAACAGCAAGGAAAGGCTTCCCTACAGACCCTGGGAGGGACCTAAGAACGCCACCCTGCTCGATCGCTTCACCCCGTTGTTCCACATGGCACTGTTCCCATTACAGCTGACTGTAGACGTGTCCGGGGCTGTGGTAGGATTACAGTCTTCATTCACTCATTCCTTCAACTTCTCTGTCTGCCAGTACCCAATAAGAGGCTGATATGAGCCGGGCGGTGGTGGCACACACCTTTAATCCCAGAACTTGGGAGGCAGAGGCAGGCGGATCTCTGTGAGTTCGAGGCCAGCCTGGTCTGCAGTGCGAGTTCCAGGACAGGCTCCAAAGCTACAGAGAAATCCTGTCTTGAAAAATTAAAAAAATAAAAAAAAGAGGTTGATATGAATCAGAATATGGAACCTCTATCTGGGGACCACCTAGCACCTCATTCTGGCTCTACCCTACAGGCCAAAAGTCATGGCTCATTCCTGCTGGGGCCCCAGAGCTTAGGTAAACTTGAGAAATATTTGATGAACTAAATAACACATGTGACACTTCCTAGTTCAAACCTCATTTCCTGCTGGCGACCTACCTAGTACCTGGCAGTACTAGGGGAAATAAACTATTTGGTAGCTAGTGCTATCTATACTGTGGTAATAGGACTAAAGCACATGACTACCGGCCACCACATCAGACATTTCACAGGGGATCCTCCGACAGAAGATTCTGGGCAGTTAGACTCAGAATCCTTGAAATACTACACCTGTTCTGGTGGAGGAGCTGAAATCATCCATGGCTTCCATGTACGTGGAAAGAACACATCTCCAGTGCCATTTAGCACACTATTAAATAGTTAGCTTTTCTTAAGACTCAGTCAGGAAAAAGTAGTCAGGTGGCTGCGTCATCAAGAGCACAGCGCCTTCTGCTCCTACAGAGAACCTGAGTTCTGTTCCCAGCACCCACATTAGACAGCTCACAACCATCTGTAACTCCAGCTCCAGGGGATCTGACGCCCTCTTCTGGCTTCTCTGGGCACCTGCATGCAGAGGCTCAAGCACACATATACATGCAATTAAAAATTTAAAAGTATTCTAAAGATGTTTTAGCCAGGCGGTGGTGTCGCACGCCTTTAATCCCAGCACTCGGGAGGCAGAGGCAGGCGGATCTCTGTGAGTTCGAGGCCAGCCTGGTCTACAGAGCTAGTTCCAGGACAGGCTCCAAAGCCACAGAGAAGAAACCCTGTCTCGAAAAAAAACAAAAACAAACAAACAAAACAAAAACAACAACAAATAAAGATGTTTTAAAAGATTCAATTATGGTCACATAAGAATCAAATGAAACTCCATAGCTACAGTGACCTGTTTTTTTTTTTTTCCTGTCGTTTAGTGCTTCCTCTCCAGGGGCAGTGTGCGCTTTCACATCTGCTCCCTACTCAACCACAAAGTCACCCCACATGCTACACACATGCATAAGTGAGGACTTAGAGGGCGCGAGAGAGGGTGCTCGTATTCTCTCTCCCTCTCCCCATCTCTCCACCGCCACCATCCTGCTTTCCCCGGTGTGATTTTCATCTGTACAATCTTCAACACACAAATGGTCCGTAGCAAACGCCCTGATGCCGTCCAATCAGCACACCACAGTGAGCCTACACCAAGGTCAAATGCGTTTTATAAGAGTTTCTGATACCCTGAGAGGCGACGCTGTCTGCCTTGTTTTGGGGGTTACAGGGGTGAACGGGCCATGTTGAACACGCCACCTGTTGTACTGTAATCACGCTGACACTTTTCCCACGGCAAATGATATGTCCTTGCTGCTTTGTCTGTAGAAAGGAGTACAGGACCTCACTGGCTGAATCGAGCCAGCTCTGAATTGAAGGGAAGTCAAGCATGAGGAGGAAGTGAACTGAACCCCACCCCCTACCACCCCCAGCGTTGCTAAGAAATGTTTGACCCAGCTAAGACCATGCCTTTCCAGGCAGCTGGCTAGGAGGGTGGAGTGAGTAGAGAGAGGCCAATTACTGCTCCTGAAACAGAAACCCTTTGATGGCACGTAACTTGACAATGTTAACATTGGTTAAGCCTGGACACCGGGTGGGGTTTTTACATCGAAATGGAGCCGGTGGTTAAAGACTGGCATTTTTATCTCCCCCGTCCCTTTTTCTACCCTCTCCAGTTTTGAAATATGCACTTTAAATAAAAAATCACAGTGGGAAGAAAAAAAAAAGTAATAGAGTAATGTGTGTCTTTCAGGGCAGAATCTTTCCCCAAGTAATAAAGTAATAGAGTAATGTGTGTCTTTCAGGGCAGGGGATCTTTCCCCAAGGGTGCTCGCAAGTCAGAAGGTGGTCACAGAGAGAGATTCTGCTGGTGTTTAGGGTAAGGGGTGCTGTGAAGAGAATAGTCTCCTAAAGGTGGATGAGAGGAGGCTTATTGATGAGCAGTGGCAAGGTTTGCCTTTGAAAGAGGGTCCAGGGCAGTGGTGAGTACCAGCAGCCCAGAAAAGCTAAAGAGAATTCGAGGGTTTGAAAAGTCCTAGCGGTGAACCACAACCAGGTGGTTAGAAGTCTTCCCATGGGTGGAGAGCTGGCTCAGCAGGTAAGAGCACTGGCAGTTCTCCCAGAGGACCCAAGGTCTAGTCCCAGCATCCACTGGGCACCTCGCAAAACTCAGTTCTAGGGGATCTGATGCCCTCTTCTGCCTTCCAAGGGCACCAGACACACATGCAGGTAAAACATGTATGCATATAAAATAAATCAATTACAACAAAACGACAATAATAAAATTCTACTCAGAGTCACTGCTCTCCCCTGTCCCTCAGCTTGGTGCTTAGTGACTGTCTTATGGATTTATAAACAGGAGTATGTTTATATGGAAATTTTACTTATATAATACATTATACGTTGCTTCTGAATATTCTGGAAATCTGTGTAAGCCATAGAACTCAAGAAAAGCCAAAGTAGAATGGTAGGCTCCCTCTCTCTCTCGCACACGCACATACACACACACACACACACACACACACACACACGACTAGAGCTTCCTTATAAACTACTGAAAGAGATGGAAAGAGGGATATTGAAAACCTCACGCCCATGACCCATCATCTTGGGTCATATTCACAGAAGCTGTCCAGATTCTTTGAAGATATTGCATTCCATTTTCAGAGCTCAGTCCCATTAACTGGATTCTCAGGTCAAGCACTGGAAGTTTCTTTCTCACTTTTTAATCTCATTTTTATGTGTAAGGGTGTTGTGCCTCCGTACAGACTTCAGCCTGGGTTCCCAAGTCTTTTGTAAGAGGGTCTTCTTGGTTTTGCATGCGTGTGTGTGTTTTTAAAATTTATTATTATTATTATTATTATTAATGAAAAATGTTTGGACTAGGAGTAGAAATGGAGAAGGGGAGATTTTTGCCTTGTTTGCGGTTATAAATAAAGAAGAGTACAAAGAACCACAAATGCTTATACTTTTGCCCAGAATCTCAAGGGTGTCTTTTTTTTTTTTTTTTAAGATCAGAAATAAAACAATTTCAATGCTAAGTTGCCTTTTTTCATTCACGAACCAAGTTCAAAGAGTGTAGAGGAGGCTGACCATCCAAGCCCCCTCTCCGTTGCTAGGACTACAAGCCTGCGCCATCTCCCAGTCAAACAGTCCTAGGCAAGCACTGTCTGGGCACCACATTCCCGCCTGCTGTCCACAGGTCAAAAGTGAGTGTCAGATACCCCAGACCTGGAGTTACAGATGGTTGAGCTGCCATGTGGGTGCTGGGATTGAACTGGGATCCTCTGGAAGGGCACAGCGTTCTTAACTGCTGAGCCATCTCTCCAGTTCCCATGACATACACTGCCTCATATATCCTTTCCATAGAGTACAAGGCAGAGGAAGCAACAGCTGGATTCATCTGCAGGAGGAAGTAGTGCTTTGGTCTGAACTCACGGGTTATCTGCAGCAATTTTCTAACTTAGGCTGCAAGCCACAATTTTTATTTAGTGAATTAGACTGTTTGTACTTCCTCCTCTGTTTCTCCCCCTCCGATTTTGTGATAAGGTCTTGGCAGAAATCAAAATGGGCCGGGCACGGTGGTATAAGCCTTTGATGCCAGCACTTGGGCAGCAGAGGGAGGTGGATCTCTGTGAGGCGGAGGCTAACCTGGTCTCCAAAGAGAGTTCCAGGGCCATCCAGGACTACATAGTGAGACCTTGTCTCCAAACAAGACAAAACTGACGAAAACAAACACACAAACAAACCCATATCAAATTAATAAGATTAGATTACTAAATGAATTGCCCTGAAACTCTCCCGCACCCAAAATACTGCCACTCATTTAGCTGGCACACATTTCTCTCAGATTCCTCATTTTTGTCACAATTATTTAACTTCATTTTCATCACAGTTTTTTTCTAAAAATTGATTTATTTTTATTTTAGGTGCATGCGTGAGTGCCTGCATGTGTGCATGCATACCCCATGTGTGCCTATTACCCACAGATGCCAGGATATTATTGGATCCCCTGAAACAAGAGAGAGTTGTGAGCCACCATGCGGGTGGTGGGAATCGAACCTGGGTCCTCCGTACAGAGCAAAGAGTGTTCTTTCCCACTGATCTTTCTCTCACTGATGACAATAGGTCAGCTCCAGGATGAGCAGGAGGGCTTATTTCTAAATGGGAACTGTGAAAACTGAAACAGCCCTCTAAAAATTCAGAATAAAATCAAAATTCTTTCCCCTCCCCCTTCCTCCTTTTCCCTTGTTTTCTTGAAGGAGAGTCTCCAGGCTGGCCTCAGTCAATGAGTAACCCTACTGTAACGTTAGGATTACAGGCATGAGCGCCAAGCCTGGCTAAGACTCTTAATTTTAAACAACACTGGATTCACTGGCACACACCTTAAATTTCAGTACCCAGGAGGAAGAGGCAGGTGGATCGCTGGGAGTTTAAGGCCAGCCTGGTCTACAGAGCGAGACCCTGTCTAAAGGGGTGCTGGGAAAAAGATGCTCCACCATCATATAAGCAAGCACCTCCGGATAGTTAATTTCTCCATCAGAAATACACTCTCCAAATCACTATTTTTTCAAATCTATTTTTCCTACAATATAAACAATGAGTGCTCCAGAGAAGCTTAACCTTCACAACAGCTGAAGGAACAGGCAGGAGTGGAGAGAAGTTTCTCTAAATCCCCAGCCTAGAGCAAGAAAGGCCCAGAGGTGAATCAGATCCCTCACCTGGCTGTGTTCCCTCAACAGAAGCCACTTCCTGCCATTTCTTCATTCAAATTCTTACATAGCACAAAAATCATACAAAAAGTGGGATTCTAGTCAAGGGTGGGTGTCCTTCGGTCTGTCATCGTCATAAAGAGCTCTTGCTTTCTCGGACAAACTAGTATCAAACAACCACAGAAAGGGCACTCAAATTGCTCGAATTTTCTTGTTAAATAAGGAAAGATAACCAGTTCTCTAAGCCCAACACTTGGGGGGCTAAGGCAGGAGGACCATGAGTTTGAAGCTACCCTGAGTTCCAGGGTGAGTGAGCTTCTGTCTTGAACAACTAAAGCATGCACAAGCAGGTGTTTCCTATGCTCTTACAGAAAGAGTCATTATTGGGAAAGCAGAATGAAATTCTTGTTTGGTCTCTTCCCAGAGTTTGCATGTGCAGCTGACACAGAGAAGGTACTCATTTAAAAGTGGTTAATTTAAATGTTGGGGTTTCACATCATTAATGGAGGGAGAGGCCACACGGACCAATATTCAGTCGACTGAATTCACCATTTAGGAGTCCAAGTTCGTTCATGGTCACAAACTTCCCTCTAGGAATCCTGTTGGAAAGGAAGGCCAGCAAACATCACTGGACTCCATCAGGGTGCCAGAATATGACACAGCAAACCCTACCTCAGCAATGCCCCCTAACCCCACCCCATGTTGGTATATTTATGGAAAACGTTAAGTGTCAAATAGAAAAGGCCACTGTACTAGACAGGGCAAAGGTCCCAGCTGCTAACTGGCTTTTTACTATGCAACCCAGACTAGAGAGGCAGGAGGTCAACCTTGGTGATGAAGACAGGAGGATTCCTGGGGCTCACATGTCCACCAGCCTAGCATTTTCAGCAAGGCTTGGGTCCCGGTGAGAAACCCTGCGTGCTGGTTTGAATTAGAAATGTCACCTATAGGTTTGTGTATTTGAACACTCAGTTCCTGGTTGGTGGCACTTGTCTCAAGAAGGTTGTGAGACTTTAAAGAGGAAGCATGTCCCTGGGGGCTGGGCTTTGAGGGTTGTTGTACCTCCCAATTTGTTTATATTTTGTGTATATTTACTTTGTGTATATATGAGTGTTTTGCCTGAATAACAATATATGTGTTCTATGAGGGTACCCGGCATTTATAGAGGCCAGCAGAGGCTGTTGGATCCCTGGAACAGATTTATAGACACTTGTGAGCTACCATAGGGTGGAAAGTCCTCTGCAAGAACAGCAAATATTCTTAACTCCTGGATTTGAGGGGTTTTTTTTGGTTTTTTTTTTTTTAGCCTGGCCCCACTTCCTGCTCCCTCGCTCTGCTTCCTGTGTGATGATGAAATGTGAGCAGGCAGCTTCCTGCTTCTGCCACCATATCTGCCTGTTGCCATGCCTTCTCCACCTGACTTCTGGCCTCTACATGTAAACACATGCACACACACACACACACACACGCGCGCGCGCACACACACACACTCTTGGGGATCATCTGACCCATTCCCTGCCCAAGGAGCTGCCCTTTCCAGGGTCCCCCCAAAGAGGTCACCGACCCTGTGGATGAGCAGGCCCTCTGGTCTCATTGCCACTGACCCTGGTTTTCCTATAACCCTGCAAGTTAAAGGTTAATTTTAAAACTGGATCTAGCCCAGCATCACATCTCTGCCTGGTTACAAAGAAGACATCTCTTCATCAGGAGGGTGTGGTGTGGGTACGTCAAGACTTACAAGAAAAGAAAAGTGCTCCAGGCCTCCTGCATTGACCTCAAATGTAATGATGAAGACAATGAAAAGCCACAGCTTTCAAACCTGTGCCAGGTGACATGGTGGACATGAGAGCACTTGCGGCAGAAAGCAGGGAACCAATCACCTGCCAGCTCAGGGCCTTGGATTCCCCTATGATGAGAAGGGATAAATGGTCCCGAGCTAGCAAAGTTGTATGGGAATTGGGGATAAAACGCACAAAGCACTTGGTGCAGTGTCTCATGTACAGTAAGTACACAGTGAGTTGTGAGATCTGGGAGGCCACTGTAGACCCATGGTAATGCTGACACAGTTCACCACACACTGTGTGGGTGGCAGTGGGGGGCCATCGAGAAGAGCTGGGCTCCATGGAGATGGAAAGTCTGAAAGTCAGCTCTTTTCCTAGTCAGAAATATGATCTGGGCTTCTCTACTTCAACCTTCTCGAGCTAAAGATGACATTTTTAAATATTGCAAGACTAAAACAAAAGGTAAACATGGAAATTATTTGAGAAATTGATTTTTAAAAAGACATGTTTTATTTTAAAATTGAATTTACATGTGTATCTGTGTGTGGTATATAGTGAAGTTGCCTATAGAGGCCAGAAGAGGGTGCTGGAGTTACAGGTTGTGGTGAGTCCCTTGATGAGAGTGCTGGGAACTGAACTTGGGTCCTTTAAAGGAACCACTGAGCCATCTCTCCAGGCCAAGAAAGTGAATACTTTTAAAAACTGTACAACTACAAGATGTAATTCCTGTGGTTGTTCATAAAGTTAAAGAGAATTTATTCAAGGCAAGTTAATGATTTTTGTTTTAAGTAGTGCCCATGAAAGGCTCTTTACCAATAGAGAAAAGAACAAAGCCCTTGTTGAGAGAATGTGGGCACCCTTGCCCTTTCTAGAAGTGACTTGAAATATCCAATGGAGGCACTATCAGGGGAGTTTCAGGGATTCCGTTCACGAAGCCTACCCAGCCTCACTGAAAAGGTCCCTCACATAGGCTAGATTAATGCAGCATTGAAAACATGATCCTAGCCAGGTGGCGGTGACACACGCCTTTAATCCCAGCACTCGGGAGACAGAGGCAGGCGGATCTCTGTGAGTTTGAGGCCAGCCTGTTCTACAGAGCTAGTTCCAGGACAGGCTCCAAAGCCACAGAGAAACCATGTCTCGGGGGGAAAAAAAAAAAGAAAGAAAGAAAGAAAGAAAGAAAGAAAGAAAGAAAGAAAGAAAGAAAGAAAGAAAGAAAGAAAACATGACCCCATCATTTGCAGTTAAAAAAAAATACTGAGAAGGCAAGGCTGTCTTTTGTTATTCTAAGCAAAAGGCCCCTGGACAAGAGTCTGGTAACTCTCTCCCTAGAATGCACACTTCCCTGAACTCTACTCACTACCAGGGACCCTTGGGACTCTTGAGATCAAGCCCAGACAACAAAGCCCTTTGTGAGTTTGCCTTGGAAGCATTTCCTCCAGCTCCACTTTAAAATCTGGGACTTTGGCCTCGCAGGAAATTCATCAGCAACCTGCACTTAACTCATTTACCTTTCTTCTGGGGGTTATCCTTTGTCCGTGCATACCAAAACTTGATCTTAGGGGGAAAAAACCCTTACAGTTGCTGAATATGGGGTTTAGAATACATAGCATGCACATGGGAAAGACCTGAGCAAGGGCTGGTGAGATGGCTCAGCACAAGGTACTTCAGTCAAACCTGATGACCTGAGACCGCCTGGACCCCTGTGGTGGAAGGCGTGAACCGACTCAAGCTGCCTTCTGTCCTCTGTTATGTGCTGTGGTGTGTGCCCCCGCCCCATGCGCACACAAATAAATGAATGCAGTAAGAAAAATTCATAAGCAAAACAAACAAGTTAGAACCCAGAAAGACTTATCTTTAAAACAAATGAATTACTGAAGTGAAGAGGGACTGCTCAGGCCAGTGGCTGGCTTTCTATCAGAGGACCTGCGCATTCCTACTAACTACCACGTAAAGGTTGAGCTAGGCTGGGGTATAGCTCCAAGGCCGGGAGCTTGCCAGGCAGGAAAGAAAACCTGGCATCAACCACGAGCACTGAACGGGGGTGGCGGAGTCAACAGTCTTTTCCGGGACAGGCTTGCTCTCTAGTATGGTGAGCAATTTTCACATTGAATTAAGCTCCACTATAATTCACACAGCTTCTCAGGCCAGCCTCCTCATAGAAAACTGTAGCAGTTGCTCCTGAGGGAGCTGCTCCAGCTAAATAAACGGCCCGTGCAGAGCACTTGGCAAACACACTCCCTGAAACAGACCCCCCTTCTGCCCTTTCAGGGGGTAACACTTCCGTCCCACCCTTTATGCGGTCACCTGACTTTGAAGAGCAGGCACACTGGATGGTTTTTGGCTCATATACTCAGATGTTTCACTCCTGAATTTTAAATTGTGGTCTGTTTCTACAAAGTAATACTAAGTAGTAAATGAGAGAATAAATTTGAGCTACATGTAACTCAATGGATGACCATCACAGATGTAAGTGCCAAGTGAATGGAGCCAGACACAAGATCACAGACCTCAAGACTCCATTTGTGTTAAGTTCAACTACAGCCAAAACTAAACTGTGGTAGAAGAAACTCAAAGGAGAAATACTTAAGAACTGAAAATAAAATTGGGCATGGGGCAAACACCTGTTGCCTCAGAATTTGTGTGTGCAGCGAGACCCCGCCTTAAAACAAAACAAAAAAGAACTGAGAGATAAGAATACAGCCCAGAGCCAGGCGGTGGTGGCGCATGCCTTTAATCCCAGCACACGGAAGGCAGAGGCAGGCGAATCTCTATGAGTTCGAGGCCAGCCTGGTCTACAAGAGCTAGTTCCAGGACAGGCTCCAAAGCTACAGCGAAACCCTGTCTTGAAAAACCAAAAAGAATACAGCCCAGAATGAGTCTTTAATAAACAGTTAAAGGATGGATGGATGGGTGGATGGATGGATGGGTGGATGGATGGGTGGGGTGGGTGGATGGGTGGGTGGGTGAGTGAATGGATGGATGGATGGATGGATAGCAGGGAGGAAGGAAGGATGGATGGGTGGATGGATGGATGGATGGGTCTGGTAAAGAGATATTACTCACTGACAACCAGAAATGTTATTGAAAGCTAACTATGAGCCAATATGAAGTGATACACTGATTTATGGGTACAGCAACAAGTCAGTAGGAGTCATTGCCATGTACTTTTAGCAGAATAATAGTAGGTTTTCCTCTAGTGCCCATGACTTATCTAGTTTCAGGTCCTGGTCCACGTTAGCAGTGTGTGGAATGGGTTTCATCTCAGAGGATGGGACTAAATACCATCAAAAAGTGGTTGGCTACTCATTCCTGTAATCACAGTACTAAGGAGGTGAAGGCAAGAGGATTGATGGAGTTGGAAGTGAGCCTGGGCTATACGGCAATTTCTAGGCCAGCTGGAGCTCTGGCGTGATACCCTCTCTCTCAAAATAAACCAGTGTCTGGGTGTGGTATCCTACACCTTCTAATACCATGATGTAGGAGGCAGAGGCAGGTGGGTCTCCTGAGTTCTAGGCCAGCCTAGCTACATGGTAAACTCCAGGCCAGGCTCCATACAGTGAGATAACACTTCAAAAAGGAAAAAGGGCGCAAGCCTTAGCATGGTGGCACACACCTACAATTCTAGCAATCCAGAGGCTGCCGCAGGAGTTCAAGGTCAGCCTCAGCTACTGAGACTCAGCTGGTAAGCCTGCCTCAAAAGAACACAACAAAACAAAAGAAAAAAGGAGTACGGCTGACCTTTTGTAGAGTGGGCTGCTACTCATAGATAACTTGGCATAAAAGCATTATCACCCCATTTAATAGCAGCAAAATTTGTCATTAAACAAACCGATGAAACACTAAGGTGTAAAATAATCTCTGGTGATCAACGTCTGGTGTTCTTACTGCCACACTTGAGAATTATCCAGAAAAAAAATTAAAAGAATGGAGCCCCTCCACTGTGAGATGGAGGCAAAAGGAAGATCTAGGAGTCTCTTGAAGTGGCTGGTGTTCAAGCCGGCCCTTTCCAGTGCCTTTCTGTTGCCCAGATCACACTTCAGATTTGACTCCTTCAAATAAAATAAAGCTCCTTCAGAGAGTCTTGTGTGAGCGAGCACACAGAACCCCTCCGCTGGCCAAAGTCTCCCTTTTGGATTTATGGGGTACCTCAGATGGTCTAGCTTATGCGTGTTGTGCAAGCTGGGTACGCCTACGTGGCAGGGCAGTTTTCAAACCTGTTTTGAAAAAAAAAAACTCCCCAAAACAGAGTTTCTCTGTGTATCTGGCTGTCCTGGAACTTGTTCTGTAGACTAGGCTGGCCTTGAACTCAGAGATCACCTGCCTCTCCTGGCCTCAAAGGCATTTGCCACCACACCCAGCTGGTTTTGAAATCTTAAGGGGGGGGGGATAAGAAAAGGTTAATCCGCTTTTCGATAGTCACGTAACTTCTCAGTGGTCAAAGCAGTTGAATGACTGGCTATTCCACAGATATAGCGATGATCCATCGCTCCCTGGAACTAGGTCTTTTGACCTCCACGGTTGTTAGACAAGAGTCCTATCAGCCCAAGCACACACAGCTAACCCGGAAGCTTTAGCAGAGGGGGAAGCTTCCTCTACATTTGAAACCATCATCTCGCCCAGATCTTTTACAGTGGCTAGAAACTGTTGAAAGAGCCCTTGGTTTCATTCCGCCAGCAGCCATGGCAAAAACTGACTCGGATCACCTTCCGACAGAACAGATGAAATTCTCCCCCATTAATCCCGACCTCACGCTCTACCCACGGAAGGGCCCTTTGGCTCCATATGCTTGCTGTACTTCATATTATACCTTGACACCATTCTCCAAGAATCGACACCCACTTTTTTGGTACTGTACTTTTTCAGGATTTCCTCTTTCCTGTTTGGATTTTATCCACAACTGTAAGTATCCATGTCCAGCATAATCACAATGACAATTGATCAAACGTATACAGTTCAGGGTCCCTCTTGATCACATTTCCCCCGCCCCCTAATCTTTACAGTATAAAGACTCAGTATTCCCAAGGCATATTAACTCAGGAATCTCCCAAGCCCACTGCCAGCAATAGAAAGAGACTCTGAAATCACTGTGCCTAAAGTCTAGATCACAAGATAAAGCCTGTTTCCATGCTGACCTTTAATTTGTACTTATCTTGTCTAAACTTAGCACAAGAGGGATGGGTGGGGGGGCAGGGAGAAGAAAATTTTCAAGAAATCAGAGCCACCATTTAGCAAAAGCTTTTCAATAGGTACAAGGCACAAGGTGACACCTGGTTGGTCTCTCAGTCTCTGGGCCTGGCTCCCTGCTAAAGTCCACACAGAGACTCAGGCGCTCTCCCCACGACAGGCTTGGCCCTCTAGTGAAACCGAAAACAGCAGCAGAGGGTTACAAGTCTGCAGGGACTCCCAGCCCCCAGCAAACTAGAATTTACCAAGAAATTCTTTCGGCCTACCCCATGTATTTCCCACTCGCCGTTCCCACCCTTACAGGAGGAGGGGGCCTGAGGCCAACGCAATCCATGATTTTAAATATTAATAAATACCAAAGTATGAAACCAGTACCTGCCAAACACCTGGCGCTCTCTTTCCCCTGCTCGCCCTCGCCTCCCACGCTCTGGCAACGGAATGCCCTTCAGAACCATGGCTCAGTGCTTTTGGTAAATGTTTTACGAGACACTAAACAGCCTTTCGTCCCACCCTCAGAGCAAACACCATTGAGAGAACACAATATAATGGTAGCAAAGATATCTTGCAATGTATAATAATGTCAATGAACAAGCAAATTTCCACACTTCCCTTTAAGAAGGGGAAATAAACCCAAATTTGAAGTGGGGGGAATTAGCAGGCAGAGCTTCTAGAAACAGAACGTGACCCTAGGGGGCCTGAGAGGTTTCCTTCTGTTTTGTTTTGAAGGTGGCATTACGATCACCTTGTTCTAATCCGCAAGCAAGTCTCGTCTTGTCAAACTGAAAAGGTGTCTAAATTAAGAGTTAATAAAGGGGAGACAAAGGGTAGAACTCCCCGGCACACCTGCAGACTCGGCAGCAGCCACGTATTTATGGAGAAGTATTTCTATTTACTGGGGAGACGGCACCTGGAAAAGGCATCCTCCCAATGACAAACTTGCTCCCCATTTTCCATAGCCCCAAAGCCAGTCACAGTTAAACAGCAACTTTGCTCTGAACCAGAAGTTTGGCATTCCATTCTGGTTAACAATTAGAACTGAAGGACAACAGAAACTGGCACCCAGCGATCAGCACCCACCGCGTGTCAGGAGCCTCCTAGAACCTGGGTTAACCAAATAGAGAAGGAACCGGGAGCTCCCTGGGCCGCCTGGTCCAGAGAACCTCTGTCCTGAGCCCATGTGGGAGACACGCACGCACGTACCTGCTCTTGGTGCTCTGAGGTGGACAGTGAGGAGAGCTGATTATTTCGCTACCTACAGGCCTAAAAGGAGAGCAAATCCACCTCGAAAAGCAAGTTTGCTTTGGCAGACAGGTTAGGCAAATAAAAAAAAAAAAAAAAAAAAGTATGTTTTTTAATCCCCACCCCCGCATCAGCCGTCAGTCCCCAAGAGTATTCAGAATTTTGTACTTCTTACTTTTAAGTAGAGATATGGAAAATTGACTAAATGTAGGCCTGGGAGCCTGGCTTTTCTATACTCTGTGACTTTCTAGAGTCTGTGACCTTGGGCTACTATCTCCACCTCTCCCCGTAACAAACAAACAGCCTTCTAGAGCCAAGGAAGAGACCTCAAGGAGCTGACAGTTCTCCAACTGGGATCTTCAAAACATGGTTCGAAGGGCTGTGACAACTGCCCCTTCACACCCTATGTGTATGAACCCCGTCGTAGTTTCCTTTCCTTCCGGTTACAGAGGCTTCGGCTCAGCAGTGAGTTTCCCTTCTCTGGGGTTGGGATGACTAATCTGTCTTGGGTGGGTTTCACAAATGACCCTTTCTTTATCTGCCTGCTAAGGGGCGTGGCAGCAGGGCCGGCCAGCCCAGGTCAGTCTTCACCTCCAAACTTACACAATAGATCAGTGCACACTGCCCTCTAACACAATTAGCTAACCAGTCCTGCAACCCCACACACACTTTCCTACCTCCTAAGCATGCTGGGTTGTGTTGGAGAACGTGGATTCTTCAGCAAAGGCAGGCCTTGAACCTGTGATCTTTCTGCCACAGCCTCTTGTTGTTGTGGTTTTTTTGGTTTTTGTTTTCTACCTCTTGATCGGTCTTTTCATCTCTCTATTCTCACTCTGGGCTCCCAGGCTCAGTTTCCCAGTTTCTTTTGACCTATAAGACCCTTCTCCTAGACATTCTTCAGGTACCCCAACAAAATCAAACCCGCAAAAGGCCAAACCTCACAGTGGAGGGATGTCTCTCCCCTTCCCATTCCCAGGGGTCTTTCTGACATACCCCTCTTTGGGGTACCCCCTTTCACTCCAGCGTTCATAGATTCCAGAGGAACGTGTCCCGCTGCACCCCTGGCATGGGTGGGAATACACTTGAGTCTTTTGTTGTCTGTTTGTTTTCATGTTTTTAATTATTTAACTTTACTTTATGTGCATTGGGGTAAAGGAAACAGATTCCCTGGAACTGGAGCTACAGACAGCTGTGAGCTGCCATGTGGGTGCTGGAAATCGAACCAGGGTCCTCTGGAAGAGCCTCAGTGCTCTCAACCGCTGAGCCATCTCTCCGGTCCCTGTTTTCATTTTTTATATAGGGTCTCAATCTGTAGCCCACACTAGCCTAGAACTCAGTTCAATAGCCAGCCTAGACTAACTCAAATTCTCACCAATCCTCCACATCAGGGTCCCAAGTGCCATGATTATACCTCGACATGTTTGGATTCTGAGGAGTAAAATGTAGAAATGTCTAATTACAAAGGAATACTCTGTTGGCTAAATTCCAGTAGAAGAAAAGGCCACACTTGGTAAGATGAATGTAATTTCTTTTCATATACTGTATTATAGATATATTAATATACAAAGTAAACTGTCAATGATAGTAAATGAAAGAGCCATTAAAACCAAGCATCAAGCCAGGCTCAGGAAGTTGAGGTAGGAGGATCATTGCCAAGTCTGAGTCTAGAGTGGGCTTTGAGACCTTGTGTCAAAAACCAAAAAGCAAACATCCAAAGCTAGCACTCAAAAAGCAGAAGCAGGAGGATTGCCAGGAGTGAAACTAGACTGAGCTACGTAGAGTAGACTCTATTTTAAAGAAACAGAAACTAAAACCAAACTTCATTTTATGGGTGTTTTTCCTACCATGTGTTAAGTGCACTGTGTGTGTGTGTGTGTGTGTGTGTGTGTGTGTGTGTGTGTGTGTGTGTGTGTGTGTGTGCGTGCAGTGCCTGAGATGGTTAGAGAGGGGGCATCAGATCCCTGGAACTGAATTACAGATGGTTATGAACAGTCATGTAGGTGACAGGTTCTTTGGGAAAGCAAGTGTTCTTAAACACTGAGCCATTTTTCCAGTCTCTAAACATTATTTTTTGAAGACACAGTTTTAGACCGGAGACATGGCTCAGGAGGAAAAGGCACTTGCCACAGCCCAACCAATGTTTAGTTCCACGACTCAAACAATGAAGTTAGCCGACTCCCAGGTTGTTTTCTAATTGCCCTGTGGTTCTGTGGCACGCGCGCACACACACACAATCAACCAACAAGTAAATGTACAACAATAATTAGCATGCTATTTAAAAAGACATAATATTGCTGTGTAGCACTTGCCTTCCTTCCGCCACAGCATCTCGTGTGCTGGGCCCAAGCATAGTTTATTTTTTTATTTTTATTTTATTTATTTATTTATTTATTTTTGAGACAGGATTTCTCTGTAGCTTTGGAGCCTGTCCTGGAACGAGCTCTTATAGCCCAGGCTGGCCTTGAACTCACAGAGATCTGTCCGCCCCTGCCTCCTGAGTGCTGGGATTAAAGGAATGCGCCACCACCACCTGGCCCAAGTGTCATTTATTAATTGTCTACAACTCCAGGCACTTGATTATGTGAGGTCTTCCTTAGTTCAGACTTATGGGAGGACAGGCTGAGAGGCAGCATAGGGGCACAGAGCTGTGCTGACTGCAGAACTGAGGATGACCAATCTCTCTAGGCTGAGTCCCAAGCACATGCCATGCACACCGTAGCCTCCCCTAGCAAGCATGCCTGTCGCTAATGGAGATCACCTCCTCTAGTTTTGGACCCTCTATGTTCAGAACCCACTGGACCCCGTTCTTCATTCTTTTCTGCATGCTCCCACCCCGATTCCTTTCCTACTCCTCCGAAGATCATCTGTACTACAAAAACCTACTGAAAAATCTATGATGGTAGAGGGGTCCTCATTTGACCACAAAAATCTAACCAAATAGTATAGACTCCCCTCTTCTGTTTGTTCCCTGTGTTTACAAATGTGATGTTTAAACGCTGTAGGCTGGCTGCGGAGAGATCTGCCTATCATTGGGCATGCTGTGACTTAAATACACTGTCTCACGCTGGTCACAGATTGTCCCTGAGAGAGGTCAATGTCCTCCACATATCACACATTCTTCTTGTTTGGTTGGCTTTTTGCTTTGATTCGTTGAGGTATGATCCCACTTTTTTGTTTTTGTTTTTTGGTTTTTTTTTTTTGTTGTTGTTGTTTTGAGGCAGGGTTTCTCTGTGGCTTTGGAGCCTGTCCTGGGATCCCACTTTGTATCCCTAGCTAGCCTCATACTTCCCATCTCCCCTTTCAAACTCCCCATTCCTAACATTTCCAGGGCAAGGTTTTACCCTGTGGTCCTCAGAGCACCCATAATGCCGGGGGTCCCTTGGGTTTGTTTTGGTTTGTGTTTTTGTGACGTGGCCTTGACGTTTCAGAGACCAGACTGGCCTTGACATTTCAGAGGCCCTCATTCCATTCTGCTGCCTCTGGATATTTCAAATACAGAGTTCTGAAAAGGCAGAATATTCCATATGGAGGGGTTGCTGCTCACTTCCAAAACATCTGTGTGCTTTGGCGGCCCAGCCCTGGACACCTGTGATCCTCATGTATATTTAACCTGTAGAATGGTTTCAGATCTTTGAAAGGAGTTTTGAGTTGGGGAACATGAGGGGACAGATAAGAAAGAGAGGTAGGGGTTTAATCTAGAAAGAAGGCTAAAGTTCCTATCATTCCAGCTCCTTCAAATATCAGAAAACGGCTTCAAGCAGTAGGGTGAATATGGCCCTAGAAACTGCCTGTCACATGTGCTGGCTTCAACCTATACCCTAAAGAAGGCCTCAGTGACTTTTGGAGTTTTCCCAAACTATCCAAGAAGCGCTAGGCTGCAATGGAAGAGAGTATACCATGAAGCTACACCGGCTGGTCCTGGTTTCCACGGCAACTTCTGTCACTCAAAGTGAGACTCCAGGGACCCGGGGAAGCTCACCCAGAAAAGTGCTTATTTGGTCATGACACTTGTCTCAGGGGGGATCACCTGTGTGACTGAGATGCTCCACAGACTTGCCACTTCCCTCCCAGAAAGCCATTTGTATGAGAGAGAATCAGCTACAGCTCTGTAACTTTGGGCTCGTGGCAGACGCTTTCTAGCAAATGAAAGAAGTAAGCCTGCCCTGGCGCTTCACAGACTGCAGCTGCTTCTAATCCTAGCTGTCAAGGTAAAGTTAAAATTAGGGGTGGCGGACTGGCATTGCTAACATTAGACAGCTTGACAGTAATTACAGGCTGCTTTTTAGGAAGATCAGTTGTGACAGTAACAAACTTCAATGTGTATTATACAATAACAATGTGTCAATGTTTTACAAATAAGTAATCCAATATTTTCCAAATGACCATGACGGTTTAGCATCATCCTATAAGAGTTCAAGCTAGACCAAGAACTTCAATGTAACGAAGCATGAAAAATTTCACTGATGTGTTTAGAGATTCTACAATGCAACTCAACTTTTAGGAAACTGCCTCTTATTAGGCTGGGGATGATGTAGGTTAATGTAGAGCAGTTGCTTAGTGTGCTCAAATTTCTGGGTTCGATTCCTAGGAACACATATGCACACACAAAAACTGGTCCTTACCTTATAGAGTTTGAATTTAGTATCAAATAAGAATGTTTGGGGGCCCGGGTGGTGGTGGCGCATGCCTTTAATCCCAGCACTTGGGAGGCAGAGGCAGGTGGATCTCTGTGAGTTCGAGACCAGCCTGGTCTACAGAGCTAGTTCCAGGACAGGCTCCAAAGCCACAGAGAAACCCTGTCTCGAAAAACCTAAAAAAAGAATGTTTGGGGACAAGAAGAGGAGTGGTGTTTGTGTGTTGTGTCTGTGTGTATGTTTGTGTGTGTTTGTCTGTGTGTCTGTGTGTGTCCCTGCATGTGTCTATGTCTCTGCATGTGGGTGCCTGCAACCCCAGCCCTGGGAGGCGGACACAGTCAGATCCCAGGGTATCCCTGACCAGCCCCTACATCAGAATTACTGAGTCCCAGGATTAGTGAGACCCTGCCTCAAAATATAAGGCAAAAAGTGATTATGATCTCCAAATGTGTATGAACAGGTGAATGCACCCACAAGCATGCACATAAGACACGTACACACGCATACACACTCACACAAAGACAAACACACACACACACGTATATGCCCCTCACAAAGGGGTCTCCTAAATTAGGTCTACAATTCTAGCTACTTAAGAAAAGTCAGGGCCAGCCTGGGCAACAGGGACTTCAAAGCCAGCAACTTAGTGAGACTGATCAAAATTTTTTTCTTTTTAATATAATTATTTTCTTTTTAAGATAAAAGAAGGGGCTGGAGAAATGGTTCAGTACTTAAGAGCACACATTGCCCTTCCAGATAACCAGAGTTTGGTCCCCAAGACCCTGTAACTCCACCTCCA
Organism: Ondatra zibethicus; assembly: GCA_004026605.1. Taxonomy (NCBI): domain Eukaryota; kingdom Metazoa; phylum Chordata; class Mammalia; order Rodentia; family Cricetidae; genus Ondatra; species Ondatra zibethicus. The sequence continues at coordinate 164,070 of PVIU01000941.1, forward strand.
GGTAATCCGATGCCCTCTTCCGGCCTCTACAGGCACATGCACCTGTGGGCACACTTGGCCAGCCCCCAGATACACAAGAAACATAAGTAAAACTGAGGTTTTTAAAAAGAAAAAAAAAAAAAAACATGTTGAATGAATGCTTGGGGGCTTTAGCTCAGTGTTTGACTACATGTCTAGTATTGAATCCCAATCTAGCAAAAAGTAAGGAATCTTCACAGGTTTCTGAAAAGCCTAGGCTATACAGCAAGACACCAGCTCAAAAGCAGACAAAAATAAAAACCTGTTTGGTTCCTATCATTTTTAAGAACATAGACTTAACAGATTCAGCAAATAAAAAAGGTTTTTTGGCATAATACATTCTGTGAAATACTTGGGACATATTTATACTAAAAACTGTTCTACTTATGTGAGCTCTCTGTGGAACTGGGCACCCGACTACATTTTACCCACTTTGGAGACACACAAAGACAAAAACTTTGAGAAATTCTGCTTCAGCTGTACTTCTCAAGCATGTGCAATAACACTAATACCATCCTTTTTTTTTTTTTTGAAACAGGGCTTTTTGTAGCCCAAGATAATCTAGAACTTGCTACTTAGCTAAGAATGACCCTAAACTACTGATCTTCCTGTCTCTACCTCCCAAGTTCTGGGATTACAGGGGTGCTAAGTTTTTCTAATAGTTTTTAATAATATTTTTATTCTTTGTAATTATAATCTAATGATATCATTTCCCCTTCCCTTTCCTCCATCCAAGCCTCCCATGCAACACTCCTCATCCCCAGCCCCCATTCACTTTCAAATCCATGGCTTCTTTTTCTTTAATTATTGTTACATATATATGTGTGTGCTAGGAATACATATATTCCTAAATATATAAATACAACATGTATAGGGTATTCAGGGCTGACCATTTAGCACAGTTCTTTTTCGTTTTTATTATTTATTTTGGTTTGGGTTGGGTTAGATTTTGTTGTTTGCTTTTGAGGGTTCAGCTTCACTCTGTAGCCCAGGCTAGCCCGGAACTCCTGGTGATGGCCCTGCCTCAGCCAGTGCAGTGCTGGTACAGGAATGATTCGCCTGCATAGCAGTAAATTCTAGACAAACTGCAAGCTCTTCTGTGGCAAGTCTACTTGTAACTCTGTTTTCCGCATCCAAATGAGAAAACTAAACCCCCAAAGAAACCAAAAGAAGCTACTGACTGGGAAAGGAAAGCCTGGAGCTACCGGCTCAGATGCCAAAATCTCAGCTTGGCGCCGTTAGGCTTCCTTTCACTGTCTTTTGAATAATGCAGGTTCCCCAAAATGGTTGGGTTTTCCGAGTTATTTGCATCTCAGATTTCAGCGAGCCAACCTCTGTTGTTCACCTGCATCTCACAGCTGTGCTTTCTGCTATGAGTAACAGGGAAACCCAAGAGGGGTGTGTGCGCACGTGCGCCGTGTGTAACTAGCTACCCAAAGCTGGCACAAAGGTTTAGACTCAGGGTGGACTTTCCTAACCAGTGCTACCCTGTGCACGATGACCGTCTTGTTCTGGGTTGGGAGTCCCACAGTGGAGAGTGGTTCAAGGATGCCACTCCTTACTATTGATGGGAAGCCACTAGGAACCTAAGCTGAACCTAGAATCAGCCTTGGGAGTGCGCTGGAAAATTTTCCAGATTAGTTGGTATGGGCCAACCAAAGCAAACACAAGCATTGTTATAAAGCAAAGTCCTGCTTTTACATCATCATGGCCCTGGCTGCCAGGTATACTTGATAAACTTGGGCTCCGTAACAAAAAAAAAAAAAAGAGTAAGGCTTGTTGGTATTCGGGGTTTTTTTTGTTTTGTTTTTTGGTTTTTTGTTTTGTTTTGTTTTTGTTTTTTTGCTTTTTAATGATTCAGTAAGAGGGGAAGGAAGGATATCTATGCCACTATTACATGATCATCAAAGTAATAAAAAGAATAGAAATGGATTTGCCAGAGGTTAAGAAGAGGGGGGCTGCTTTCAGTGACCAACCAGGGAGAGGTACCCCCTCTTTCACTTGGGAAAGATTTTCTCTACCAAAGGCAAATCAACTCTCTTCTCAGGTTTGGTTTTATGTGTGTGAGATTTTGCCTGCATTTGTCTATGTGTGTTGGGAGCTGTGAACCCTCAGATCCTGATTTTCTGGTAAACAATTTGTAATGCTTGCAGCTGCTCTGAGCACGAGACCCTCAGGAGTTCCTCATGGCAGGAGAGTGGTTTCTGGTGCGTTTGGCTGAAGCGTTCAGACATGCCTCATAATTTCTCACCCATCAGTACCAGCTTCCCAGGACTGTGAAGCACAAGCATACCCTGCGCATTTTCCTCCTTGCAGTGCTTCCTCCTCTGGCTCTGGTGACTCTACTTTCTTTTGTTGTTTGGTTTTCTCCATTTTCTGAGGAGTTCTCTTTCTCTGGGTAGCTGGCTTTCCTGGAACACTCTCTGTGCACCATATGTGTGCTTGAGGAGGGAGAGGAGGATGTGAAGTTACACATGGTTGTGAGCCACCATGTAGGTCCTGGGAACCAAGCTTGGGTCCTCTGTTAAGTGGTCGTTGCTCTTAACCACTGAGCTGCCTCTCCAGTCCCAAACCCTTTCCCTCCCTCCCCTCCCCTTCCTTCCTTTTCTTTCTCTTCCTTCCGTCTTCCTTTCTTTCTTCGTGTGTGTTTGGTTTGATTTTTTTTTTTATCATTAACTATGGGGTTCTATCAGAGGGAAAGCAAGCTGGATTACGCTAACAGCAGTTTTGTACACAGAAGCCTAGTTAGGTGGAACAAGAATGGGAGAAAGAAGCTTATGGGGAGCAGAGGCCCAAACTGGAGTCTTAATGAGGAGCATTTTAGAAGGAAACACTTAGTACCACAGGAGAAAGCAGGTTTGGGGAGGGGGGGATGACAGCCAAGGGCTCTAGACACAAGGCCAATGGGTACCAGAGTCATTAAGAGAAGCCCTCTGGCCCAGGCTGGCAGTGTTGCTACCTGAGTGCAACCCTGGCTCAGCACTGCCCTGTGCCTCCCTAGAGAAACCCCTTATCTGCTCACCCAATCTAGATCATCCTAAGTGTTGACAAAGGAATGGGACAGGCTAAGCTCCCTCTTTGGTGACAGTCATACAACCAGGTGTTATTTCTCATCTTCCTCCTTCAAGATGCCTTCAGACTTGATTCTTGGGGCTGCCAAAGACACAGCCAGAAACTGGGACTCATCGAATTCCCAAGCGTAGATCAGAACCATAGTCTCTGGGCTTCCTGATCCGGTCCCAGCACCCTGCCTGCTCTCTGGACTTCACATACAGTGGGGACAGGTCCCAGTGCCCCACACTCACCAGCCAGGCAGGGTGCCTTCGCCTGCTGTCAGTGTTGTCTACACAGAGAATAGAATTTAAACTGTTGTACAGGAGTCGCTGTCTTCATGCCAGCCCCCCAAAAGATAGACCTGTCCTGGAGAGTGGCCAGTATCAGTTTAGTGTGGTGGCTCATTCCTGGAAGCCCAGGAAGCAGTGGCAAGAGGACCTGCCACAAGTCTGAGGCCAGTCTGGGCTATATAACAGGTTCCAAGCTAGCCTGAGCTTCACAATGAGACCTTGTCTCAGAAGGTGAATGAAAATGATAAGAAAAAGAGCAACAAGGCAGTCTACTTCTTAAGGAAGGGTAACAAGGCAGGCCACTTTGTAGCGAATGTTTCCTCTGCTGAGAGTCAGATGGTAAATAGTTTACATGTTGGCAGGCCACACAATTTCTCTTGCATAATTTTCTTCCTTTTTTCCCAATTCACCAAAAATATAAAACAGGCTAGCGAGATAGCTCAGTAGGTGAAGGACTTGCTACACAAATGTTAGGACCTGAGTTCAAATCCCCAGAACCCAGGTAAAGCTGGGCACAGTAACATCCTCTAGAACCCTATAACTTCCACAGTCATGGGGTGGGGCAGGGAGAAGAGTCCCTAGAAGTTTGAGGGACAGGAAGCTGCACACAACAAAACAGACCCTGTCTCAAAGAGGGGAAGGCGAAAACCAACACAGAATCCGGCCTCCATCTGCACACCATAGCACACACGAGCCGGCATTCACACCTGAACATTCGCACATATACAGAAAACGATCCTTTAAATAAAACAAGCAAGCAAACAAAACAGGGAGCTAGAGAGATGGCTCAGTGGTTGGCACAGTTTACTGCACAACCGTGAGGACCTGGGTGACAACTGTTGGGTAGAGACGAAAGGATCACTGGGGCTGCTAAAGGCCCAGAGCTCCAGTTTCTGTCTCAAAGGAATAAGATGGAACAACCATGCACAGCCATGTGTGCAAACACGCGATGATGATGTGTGTGTGTGTGTGTGTGTGTGTGTGTGTGTGTGTGTATGTGTGCAAGATATCTAAGGATGACAACCATCTAAAATCCACTAGAATGTTGATATTTAGGTGCATGGTCTTTCGGTTTTTCTTCTTTATTGGCTATTGCAGTAATGAGACACTAAAACTATAACTTCAGCTGCAAAAGTTATTACAGAATCAAGAGACCTAAGTTCAAAGCTTGGCCGGTCCATTGGTCTTTGGCCTTAATTTCTTGATTTTAGAATCAATTAGTGAGTCTACACAAAAGTCTTAACCTTTTCTCCTGATATTTAATCAAAGGTAAGATGGAATCTGTGGTGTTCTGAATGTAATTGGTCCCCATAATCTCACAGGGAGTGGCACTATTGGGAGGCGTGGCTTTGTTGGAGTGGGCGTGGCCTTGTTGGAGGAAGTGTGTCCCTGTGGGGGCAGGCTTTGAGGTTTCCTACACTCAGGATACTGCCCAGTGTCTCAATCGACTTCCTGTTGCCTTCAAGATGTAGGACTCTCAGCTCTTTTTCCAGTACCATCTGCCTACATCCAGCCATGCTCCCTGCCATGATGATAATGGATTAAACCTCAGAACTGCAAGCCACCAACCCAATTAAATGCTTTCCTTTGTAAGAGTTACCATGATCATGTGCCTCTTCACAGCAGTAGAAACCCTAAGTAAGAATCTAAGAGCTATTTTCCCCCCAAATTCAACCTATTTGTCTGCATCTTTTTTTATTTTTTTGGAAGGAATATTATATGTGTGTGTATACATATATATGTGTATATACATATATAGAGAGAGAAACTGTCATATATATGCGCACCCCAGGCTACCCTCAAACTCACTATGTGAACTAAGTTAGCCTGGAACTCCTGGTCTTCCTGCCCCCGTCTCCCTCCTGAATCTTGTTATTGCAAGCGTGTGCCACCCACTGGAACCTCAGTGTATTTCAGGTGAATATCACATACAGGCTGTTTCAGTAGCATGCAGCCCCTTGCAATCTGCAGCATTTAGCTATAAAGTAACTAGTTCTATGTTCTGAGCAATGTTGTAAGGATGGTTTTTAAATAAAGATTTATATTTTTTTATGTGTATGAGCACTTTTTCTGCCAAGCACACTGGTTCCTTCAAGGGTCAGAAGAAGTCATTAGATCTCCTAGAATTGGGGTTACAGTTGTAAGCCACCATGTAGGAATTGAACCTGAGACCTCTGGAAGAACAGGCAGTGCTCTTAACCACTAAGCCACTGCTTCAGCTGATATGGGATTCCCCTCTTTATGCTGTGAATACCATTGGTTAATAAAGAAACTGGCTTGGCCTAATAGGGTAGAACAGAGCTAGGCAGGGAAAACTAAACTGAATGCTGGGAGAAGGGCGGAGTCAGAGAGAAGCCATGGAGCTGCCGCTGGAGACAGATACATTAAAACCTTGCTGGTAGGCCACAAACCTTGTGGTAAAATAAAATAATGGAGAAGGGTTAATTCCAGATGTAAGAACTAGCTAGCAATACGCTCAAGTAATTGACCAAGCAGTGATTTAATTAATACAGTTTCTGTGTGGCTATTTCAGGAGTCTGGGCAGCCGGGAACAAACAAATGGTCTCCTTACAGCATCCAGCCTCTTGTCAAGAGGATCTTTTGCTGTGGTTCATGGAACCTGTATAAGCAGCAGCTCTATGTTCAGGCAGAACTCCACCATACTAAGCAATGGCTTTTTCCTAGGAGTCAGAAGGTTTTCAAAGCCAGCCCCACCCATTTCCACAGATCACGAAGGAAACACAGGAAAGAACAATTTGCCAGGCTAGAATGCAAGAGTCTAAACTGCTGTTTGCCCACATGGGATGTGCTCAATTGGAGCGTCTTTATAATTACTGATGTCCAGGCTAGAATGCAAGAGTCTAAACTGCCGTTTGCCCACATGGGATGTGCTCGATTGGAGCGTCTTTATAATTATTGATGTCCAGGCTAGAATGCAAGAGTCTAAACTGCCGTTTGCCCACATGGGATGTGCTCAATTGGAGCGTCTTTATAATTACTGATGTCCAGGCTCCTATCGGAGCTAACTCAGAGGCTTAGGTGGCTGGACACAGAGTTGAAGTCCAAAGCACAGCAAGATGCCCATGGGGCAGAGGGGTGGGGAGGATCCAGATCTGAGCCACCCTGGTTTACGGTTCTAGGCAGTTCCCTGATGACCAAAGGCTGAAGTTCAAGATGAGCCTCGTGGACTCTTCACATTTTGCCTGCTGAGCTCTAGCTACCTGGCTTTGTATTTCAGGGTCTAGGCTCTGTCACATGCAACACAGTTTGTCATTCCCACTGATGAGGGCTAGAGAACATCTGTGGATTGACTGGAAGGCCCAAAGTGTGCCCTTTCTCATGATCCCTCAGCCTTCTGAAGAGCGAGTGGTTAAAAAGCACATTCTCTAGGCTCCAGCTGCCCTTGACGTGTGCTATGCTTTGAATATCTTCCTGGAATTCATGGTCCAAAACCATTTTTTGAAGGGGGTTAAAACAGGGTCTCACATAGCTCAGGCTGGTCTTAAAAGCCTGTGTAGCCAAGGCTGGCTATGAACTCCTGGTTCACCTGCTGCTGTGCTCTGAGTGTTGGGATTGCAGATAGATGCCAGCAAACCTGGTGTTCATTTATTTTGTTTTGCCGAGACAGGGTCTTACTGCATAGCTCAGGCAGGCCTTGAGTTCCTGCTCTCTCCTCCTGCCTCCAGCCCCCTGTACTGGCATTACAGGTACATGCCATCGTGCCCAGGTCCCTAACTCTCTTGGTGGGATTATTGTAAGGATAAAATGACTCCATCCAAGTGGGAGAGATGAATAAAAATGTGAGCCTGGCACATAATTGGTACTCAATGCATTGATTTCTGCTAGTCTCAGCATCTCTAGGGCTCCTTCTCACGCCAATACCCCGGGGCTTGGACAATCGCTTGGTGATGGATTACACATGTGAAATTGGGAAGAAAAAACCCCTCAGTAAATGCTGACAGGGTTAGGTGTAAAGGCCTGTCTGGGTGGAGCCGCCACTCACTCCCGGCACCTGAGGCTGGCCAGCTCACTCTTGGCTTCCCAGTGCCTTGGGTGCTGATGACCTTGGGTCTCAGTTTCAAGATATCAGCTATTTCCAGGATGCACAAGTTTTGTCATTCTGGATGAAATCCATGTGGCTGTTCCGTAGCTGCCATTGTTCCCCCACCTAATTCTAGCATTGATACTAGTGAGTGTGGTTGAAGTGAAAATCGGGGGTTCTGTTTGTCTGTCCTTGATGCGGGAGCCACAAACACATCTGGGAGCAACCCGTTTTGGGATACTGTGGAGCCTTGCAGGAAGCCTTGACTCTGGTGCACTCCAATGACTGACATGAAGACTCCTGGGAGTTCTTGGGAGCTTCAGGGCTGACATTTGTGGTAGTGGGGACTGAACCCAGAGCCTGCTCCATACGAGGCAAGTTCTCTATTACTTAACTATGTTCCCAAACCAACTGCTGACACTTGAATGTCACCCGTGAAATGTGCCTACAGGGTTGCTGCCGGCCTTAACCGGATTATTCAGCCTCAGAACGTGGGGTTGCTTTCCTGCTCCCCAAACCACTAAATGCGCTTCTGCGGAGCATGGAGCCACCACCCTGCTACTCTGCCAAGGGACACACGCTTTGTGGGTGCCCAGTTTTCCTTTTCCTGGGCAGAGTGGGATGAACCTCTTCCTTGTAGAAGACAGACTTCCATTGTAGGTCAACCTCCCCTTGTCTGCCACATGACTGGGTGAGCTGTGGCTCTCCCATCTACCTTTCTGTCATTTTCATTTTGAAAATGGGTTATTTCACTTGGTGACAAGCAAGTCATCAGAGAAGAGGTGGCTAAAGGAATTATAGGAGCTATGAAACTTTTGTGGATTTTTTTTTTTTTAAATATGGTCTCTAGGATTTATCCGTAGTGCTTGAACTGGATTTTTGGAGCCTATTCCTTGTAGAGGGATACCTTGCTCAGCCTAGATGTAGGGGGGGAGGGCCTTGGTCCTGCCTCAAAGTGATGTACTAGACTTTGTTGACTCCCCATGAGAAGCCTTACCCTCTATGAGGAGTGGGTGGGGGGCAGGTGGGTGGAAGGTGGAGGGAGCAGGAGGAGGGGAGGGAGAGGGAACTGGAATTGGTATGTAAAATGAGAAAGACTTTTAAAACATAAAAGAAAAAAATAGGGTCTCTATATCCCTTGCTAGTCTCAAGCGCCATAAGTAGCCGAGGATGCTGCTGCTCTGGTTGGCTTGCTTCCACCTTCCAAGTGCTGGGATTGCAGACCATGGACCACCAGATGCAGCTTTGTGAGATGCTGGGGATGGGGATGGGGATGGGGATGGGGAGGAGGGCTTCATAGCGCACTGCACTCTACAGTGGAGCTGTACTATGAAGGCTCTGAATATTTACTTTGGGGTGCTGTTAATACTTAATGTTCATACTTCCTATTAACTTACGGCTTTTCTTGGACTCTGCCACAGAGACTGCCCCCCACTCCCGCACAGTCCTCAGAATCTTGCCTACAGTGGCCCTGGGCAGGTTTCAAGTTGAACTGAGTCTTTCCCTCCCCCTTTCTTTATATTAATGTTACAATGTACATAGTAAATACCACTGCTGTGTGCTAAGCAAACAACTATTCTGTTAAAAACAGAAGAAGCTGAAAATTTGCTTCTAGAACCTCTCTTCCGGGAGTGTTTGGAGCAACCCAGGGACATTCTGTGACAAGACCCTCCTGGTGCGGCGGCTAAACAAAAGACATCTGCTCAGTTCTGTCTGACCTTTGGGGATGTTTGCTCTTTACCAAGTTTCCCTCGTTACAGGCCACACGAATTGTGCAACGTGAAGGCCCTCACCTCCAGATGCCTTCTTGAAATGAAAAGAGAGGGTTGTTTTCTGAAGAATCGTTCTCCAACCAAGTTTAGGGGCCATATGAAAAGCTGTTCCTGAGAGCTTTGTCATTTCACTGGCTGAGCTTCAATTCAGGACCACGACCAGCCAGCCACTTAACAGCAACCACCACAGCAATAAAAATCCTTGTGACGCAGCTCAATGGCTAAGAGTGCTTGCCACCAAGCCAGAGGACCTGAATTTGATCTCTGGGACCAAAATGATAGGAGAAAGCCACCCCCGAAAGTTGTTGTCTGACCTTCATACATGACAGGGCATGCATGCACACGCCCCTACAAATGCACACACACAAAATTTAAAAAAAAAAAAAAAAAAAAAAAAAAAAAAAAAAAAAAAAAAAAAAAAAAAAAAAAAAAAAAAAGAAGTGTCCGGGGCTGGAGAGATGGCTCAGAGGTTAAGAGCACTGATTGCTCTTCCAGAGGACCTGGGTTCAATTCCCAGCACCCACATGGTGGCTCGCAGCCATCTGTAATGAGATCTGGTGCCCTCTTCTGGCCAGCAAGCATACAGACAGACAAAACACTGTATACATAATAAATAAATTAAAAAAAAAAAGAAGTGTCCTATGTGCTCACTTTTCCTCCATTTCAAACACAACTCTCATTTTCAACTAGTAGATTACCTATCTCCTAATCCATGAATTTCCTTGGAAAGGAGTCTAAAAGACAATTGTTTGGAAAGGGTCGGGACTCAAGATGTTCAACTATTTAATCTGAAGTTCCCACAAGGAACTCTGACTCCCCAGCATCCTCTCTCTCTCTCTCTCTCTCTCTCTCTCTCTCTCTCTCTCACACACACACACACACACACACACACACACACGGTATTGTTATTTTTTTTAAGTTATAGCCAAAGAAGAAACAAAAAGTTCATACTAAAAGTTCGGGTTTTCTTCTACTTGGAAACTGATGGCTCTGATCTCAGACTAAGGTAAAATTTTCAGAGGCAGGTGGTAGAGAGAGATTATAAACATGCTGAAAAGATCTAGCTTTGATCAATGCCAAAGAGCAAAGGAACCCTCAGATTCATTGCTGACTTAGAGAGGGTCAATTCAGAGCTAGAGTCCCCCATCCCCCTTCTCTCTCTCATATTCATGTTTTAAACATATATATGGTGGGGATAGATAGATAGATAGATAGATAGATAGATAGATAGATAGATAGATAGATAGATAGATAGAGTGTTCCTTTTCTGGAACAGGGTTTCACGCAGCTCATACTGGTTCTATAACTGAGGGTGGCCTTGAACTCCTGCCTCCATCTCTGAAGTTCTAGGGTTACAAGCCTGTGCCACAACATAGACTTGAACAGTGCTTCTGATGGAAGATATCAGCATAGAGCATTGAGGTGGAAAACAGGCCCAAAAGGCAGAGTCAAGGAGTTGAGGGTGGGTGCTCCACTCAACACCATTTACTTTTTCACATGCAGCCTTTGGTGGGGATAACTGGACTAAGCTAATGAACACCTTTGCCTGATTCCATTAAAATAGAGTAAATCAGAAAAAGGAGCCCGTGGCTGGAGAGGCAGACCTCTCAGTAGAAGCTGGTTGCTGTCATGAGAAATGCAGGTGAGGGGAATTGAGAGGATTCACAGGAAAACCAGACGCGGGACCCAGCTCCAGGAATAATGCTGACTGACATGGAAAGAGTTCTGTCTGAACTCCAAACAGCAGAGACAACATCTGAACCACGACTTGAAATCTGTCTTTTGAAGGACGTCAAAGATTCTTCCAGATATTTAACCCTTGTTCTACACCTGAAGCCACTCTGCTCCACCTGGACCTATTAGGTTTGTGTTAATCCTTGCTACCGTCACTTGTGGATTATGCTGTAACCCTCACGTGACTGCCCCCAGTCAGTGCCACCTGTCCCCAGCTCCCCTCTCCTTATTAAACCATTCTTTTATCTCTGAGTCTGCTGAAATGTCACTTAAGTTCCAGACCTTCATTGATGGTCAACCTCTGGCTCCAGACAACATCAGAACCTCATTTGCTTTCTTTCTCCACTGTGTGCGTGTAGTCTGCAGGCATGTATATACATGTTTTCGTGGGCTCCTGTGTGTGGGTGCATAGGTAGGTACCTGTGTGTGCATGTGTGTGAGGCCATGTGATTTGGAAGGGCCTGCTTATTCTACAGCATAACTCAGCTGTCATTTTCCATACCGCTAGCACCGGTTTCGCTTCTCGTACTAAAATTTCCACTTGGTAAGCACATGGCTCCCATTAATTCAGTCAGCACACTAATGTCTCCTCTTGAAAATTCAGTACCCCCCAAAAAAAATGTGCACTGCACCCTATGAACACTTCATGTGGGTTATTTAAGGATTACCAGAATCTAAGTCTCTGTGAGGTACGCCCCAATTGCAGACGTCTTAGGTTACCATTGATTGGTGGGGGTGTGCGGAGGGTGGCATTGCCGAGCTAAAGATAATCCAATGAAAGTCAAGTATGAACTCACCACTGAATGTGCCCATTAAAACAGTACTAAGCAAAACAAAACAAAGACAGACAAATCATTCTTTTCTTCCACTCTTATTGGAACATTGGTGCTTACAAATATACAGGGGACTCTGTTCGGGATGTTTAGTAAAAACAAAACAAGTGGGTATTGGTGTCACGGCACATCTGATCACACTGTGAACCCTGAGATTGCGTTATTTAAATAAAACCAACCATGGGTCAAGAGGCAGAGTAATCAACAAGCTGACTGGAAATAACCATATAGAGCGAGGGGAGGTTGGGAGGTGGGGGAGGCACAGGAAGTAGAAGGAAGGGACATCAGGTTGAAGGAGTTTTGTTTCAAACAGCATAGGAAAGAGTCCTCTTTCTGGGACACTGGCAAAGGAGGAAGGTCAGCTGGGTACTTTCTCTGCCTCTCTGAGCTAGCAGGTTTTCACCCCAGCTTCTGGCTCCCAAGACTTTATTGATGAAAGCAAACAATAGAGACTTGGTTTAAAAAACAGCATTTGACTCCCGATGCGGAGGCAGCTGAGGCAGCGGCAAAGGCAACAGCAGCGAGACACCTATACTATGTTCATCTGAGCAGTGGACAAGGCGAAGCCACTTTAACTTACCAAACTTCAGTGAGCTGGGGAACTGCCGCGTGAGGCTGGGTGGCCAAGAACAAGATGTCCTAATTTCCTTGTTACCTGAGCTGTGAAATGGAGAAGATGGCATTAGTAACCCAAACATGCTAACAAGGAGTCTATCAAGAACCACTGATAGGCCGGGCGGTGGTGGTGCACACCTTTAATCCCAGCACTCGGGAGGCAGAGGCAGGTGGATCTCTCCGAGTTCAAGGCCAGCCTAGTCTACAAGAGCTAGCTCCAGGACAGGCTCCAAAGCAACACAGAAACCCTGTCTCAAAAACCAAAAAACCAAAACACTGATAGGGGCCAGCAAGATGGCGCAGCCATCAATCCCGACAGCCTGCATTCAGTCCTGAGAACTGATCTGATAGAAGCAGAGAACCAACCCCTCCTCTTCTGACCTCTGTGAGTAGGCCACGATACACGCACCCCACCCTCACCCACCTCACACATATACAGAAATATAATGTAATATAAGAAATAAATGTAATAGAAATCTCTTTCGTTTGTTTGCTTTTTAAAGAACTACTGATAAGAATGGAAGAGGAGAGATGAGAAGCAAAACATGGTGTTTTCATCCATACCAGGAATATAGCCAAGCATTATGAGACATTTCTCCCAAGAAAAGAAATGACAACCTTTTAATGGTTTTACAATGCTACTCATATTAGCTATATGACATTCAAGGGGAAAACGTCTCACTCTGACGAGGAGAGGAAGAATCGAGAGGAGAGCCCTGCAGATTCAACAAGGTGACAAACTCAGCTCTACTGCCTGCAAACTGGGTAGTCTTAGGCATTTGTCTTATCTTGCTTTGCTTTGTGACCAGGTCTCATATAGCCCAGGCTGGCTTCTAACCTACAGTGTGGTGAGGCTGGCCTTGAACTCCCCATCTTCCTGCCTCCAGCTCCCAAGTGCTGTGATTGTATGTGAGAGACATCAAGATGGGTAAGAGGTCTATATAGTCCTTCAACTTTGCAAGCCGTTTACAGCTGGCTTTTCTGCTCACACAGGCCTCCCTAACTGTTCAGCATTTTATGACCACTAAAACACTTTTGAGTAGCCAGGTTCTGCGCAGCAGGTTTTATTTTATAATAGCACTCCACAGAGAATGAATCTGTGGCGAGAGCCTCACTCCTGCTCCTACCAAGGAAGACTGCAGCCAGCCTCTTAGGAAGGAATCATGAAGTGTGATAACTCCCGGTCCAACTCAGTAATCATTTTTATTCCAAAGTTCTCCCCAATGCAGGGGCCAGGCTAACTAAGCTTGAACTTTTGACTAACATACTGTTCTTGAAAGAACTTTAACCCAGAGACACTTGGCAAGGCCTCGCTTCTCTGAGTCCAACCTGTGTCACGAGTGCCCATTTCAAGGGTAATAAAGAACCCGACTGTTTGCTTACAGCAAACGGAGGTGGTGCCATGTCATTACCTGGCTTTTATCTCCCAGGCCACCCAAACCCTAGACAAAGGAAGTGTGCAACCCATAGGTCAGCTTCCCTAAAGATCAAAACGAAAGGGGACAGATTTCCAGACAGAAAAACACCGAAGTTCTACCTGGCATTTTGAAACATTAGTTTCTTAAGATGGTCCCAAGATCAAAGCACTTGGAGTAGAGATAATTTGACTGGAAGACACTGCAAGAAGGTTCCTGGGTTCCTCTTTATTGACATGTTATAAAACAGGAATTGGATACAAGGAAGCAACCACAGATGCTGAGAGTCCATGCCCCTGCCTTATACAGGATACATAGTCCTGCTGACAAATTGGCTGAAGCCCCGCCCCTGCCTCCTACAGGATACACAGTACTGCTGCCTCATTGGCAGAAGCTGAAGCCCTGCCTCACACAGGATACAGTCCTGCTGCCTTCACTGGCTGAAGCCCCCTCAGTGGCTCAGATGGGGCTGGATATAAAGATCAGATCCTAGTTAAATAAGATCATTGGGATGAGTCCTGACACAATGTCTGGAGTCCTTAGAAGAAGAGGTTATGAGGACACCGGCCACAAGATGACACAGCAAGATGACAGCCATCTTGGGCCATCGAGTAAAGCCCCTTGCCACCAGAACTGAATTTGATCCCTAGGCCCCACATGATGGAAGGAAAGAACTGACTCCCACAAGTTGTCCTCTGACCTCCATGCGTGCCCTGCCACCCAACAACAAATAAATGTGTTAAAAAAAATATTAAAGAAGGTAGCCATCTGCAAGCCGAAGGGAGGACACTGGAAACCCCAATTTGGGAACGCTCTGATCTTGAATTCCAGCTTCCACAACTATGGGGACACCAATTCCTGCTGTCGAAGCTGCTTGTCTAGATATTTTCTTCCGACACCCTGACGGAACCAATCAGTGCCAACTTCCCACACTCCCACACCTCGTCTCAGGACCAGCAGGTCAACAAAGATGAGCAGAGGGGACTGAGTTTGCAATTAAAGGACTGGAGTGGACAGCAGGCAGTAGAAAGGGACATACTCTATCTGCAACTATTAAATTTTGAAACTCTGTGGTACCATAATGTCACATAGACTATGACCTTGACTTGATTACTGTGATGGCTCTTCAATCCACAATCCTTGGACTAAACCATTGCAGGACATTTAAAAACATCCACCACTCACACTTTCAACACATATTAAATGAACACCTATCATACACCAACCAGGCCCTTTTGCCAAACCCAGGGAACAGCAACTTTGGATCAAATGCATATATTTTCGTCACCATGGCACTTAGGATCCAGGTCGTAGGCTAGAAATGTTGAGTCAAAAAGACAAAGTCACTGCTCTCTAGGTGGGAGCAGGTTAGAAGGACAAAGAATTTCAGGGAGACGATTACTGGGAGGCAGCTAGCATGTGCAAAGAGCATTGGAAGGAAACTAGGAAGGCAGGAAATTCTCTAGCTGGACTAATCAAGGAAGGCAAGAGTCAAGTCATAAAGGATGAGCCAATGTGTCCAAGAGACAAGGATGAAGGTGGAGAGAGGACATTTTCCAGAGCGCATGGGGGAGGGCAGGACATAAGAGAAAGGTACCCAGTTAGGCAAGTGGGATGGACGGTGGGCGGGAACTGAGGCCAAATGAGCAGAGGAACCGGAGCTGCTGATGACTTCTAACCGAGAAGGGAGACTGGCTTCCTGGAACCGCATGGAGGAGCACTCCGGTCACGATGCTGAGGGCCATGGGCGCAGGGACGCTTGGGGTCGAAGTTAGAGATGCAGAACTCAAGAGGTCAGTGTCAAGAGGTCAGTGTGTTCAGCCTCCTCGGTGGTGCAGACACTGCCCAAGGACATCATATGCAGATGTGGGAGCCTTGCCTTTTAGAGGAGGGGAGGAAAAGAAGAGGAAGGAGAAACAGAAGGAAACAAAAATGGGAACAGCTTTGATGTTAGCCCAGGCTAGGTTGACCTTGAACTCCTGTTCTCTCTGCCCCCTCCTCTTAAGTGCTAGGGTTTTAGTCATTTACCCATGTGGGGAAATGTATTTCTTTAAAAACTACCTTAGCCATCAGAAATAAATGTCCTTTCTCCCCTTCCACTCAAGCATGACTACGGCCTCTTTCCTCACGTATCTGTCAGTTTGCAGGGCAGAAAGCAGACTTCCCTCATAGAAAGGATTCCTAGAGTTAATTAGTCTAAATATGTAAGCACAACGAATGCTAATTAAAGCACAAATAAACATTAAACAACAAATGAGAAACTAATTATTGTGTAACTGAAGATTGTTCTCCCTTTCAGTGAACACGAGCCAGACTAAAACAACAAACAAGGTAACAAAGGGTTAAAAACCTAAACATTGTCTAGGGATATGCTGGGTTTGATTTCCTTGGCTCTCTCCCAGGTTCTCACACAGCCTTCAAGAAAGGACACAATAAATACCTTCTCAGCATTTGGGCTAAGATCGCATGTTGAAAAGTAAGATTTGTAAATGAACATAGAATTTTCAGACTAAAGAGAAGCCAGGCAAGGCAGCTGGCATCGGCCAGTCAAGCACTGGAAAGCTGAGTCAGGAAGGAGACAGTAAATTTGAGGCCAGCCTGGGCTACATAGAGCTCCAAGCAAGGCCGAAGCTACAAGGTGACACTCAGTTTCAGCTCCCAGCACCTATATATAAAGCCACAGACACTAGTCACCTTAAAACTTGGGGGAGGGGGTAAAGGGGAAGTGGAAGAGTGGGCAGAGAAAGGCAGATCCCCGTTGTCTACTGGTCAGCCAGTCTAGCCAACAGAGTGCTGTGTTGTGTGCAGGGAGAGACCTCCAAAGTGTGCTGTCTGCAGTGATAGTCTCCAAAAATGAGTAAGACACCTGGCTTCCAGGTACAAACACTCAGAGGACACACGCATGCACACACGCACGCACTCATGCACACAATGTATTAACTATAAACGATGCCGCAATAAAGACTGAAGGTAAGAAAGATGGGGGTAGGGGAGAACGCCACGTGAGGAGGTGGATATTTATATCCAAAGAAAGGGGGAAGTAGATGCAGGAAAGAGCGCTTCTTAAGCTTATCCTAATCACATCCTCTCTGTGTGGACAAAAGTGGCTTGGAACGTGAAAAGGCTTCCTTATGCAAGAACCGCTTAGAAAAAGTCCAAAGTCTCCTCCACCTGGTTTCTCTGGGCCAGCCGCCCTCTTGTGGTTCCTGAACACAAAAGCAGGCAGCAAGCTCAGCCTGTGTACCAATGCCCACCAGGAGGCCTGAGGGTGGGGGGGCCACATGCATCTCTGTGAGAGGGACACACCCTATTGTGGGCTAGGGGCACATGAAAACTGGGTTGTCACAAAATAATACGGGTTGAGGATGACAAATTGAATAGATGACTTAATCCCAGTGTCCACTGCTGTTGAATTTGAATATTTGCATAGCTACTTTCACTTTGGCAAGGTGGAGCCCGACAGCCTATCAGAAGCAAGCACAGAGCCCACACAAGTCAGTGCCAAGAAAGCAGGATTACACGTTCCCGTTCTGCCTTCTGAGGGTGTGACTCAGGAGTGCCGGGATACCTCTACACTCAGAAAACAAAAGTAACCAAGTGGTACTCAACTTTGTTTTTAAAGTAACATGGGGAATCCAGGTGTCTCAAGCAATGCTCGACATTTGTTTAGGAAGGGAAAGATGGAAGCCTTCTTGGTGTCCCAGGTCTCTAACCTCAGCATTTAGAAGGTGGAAATAGACCAAGAGTTTAAGTTTATCCTTAGCTACAGAGTTTGAGTCCAACCTAGGCTACAAGAGACTCCGGTCTCCTAAAACAAAACAAAATAAATATACACACAAATGGGGGATGGGTGGGAAGGAAGGACGGAGGGCTGAATTGCTCATCTTTCTGAAAAATGCACCCTAAACAAACTCCACAAAAAAATAAATACCCAAAATAAAAGGTCTTATGCATGTAGCCTAGGCTGGCCTTGAATTGCTATGTGGCTGAAGCTTGCCTTGAATCCCTGATCCTCGTGCCTCTACCTCCCAAGTATCAAGATAATAGGCGTGCCCCACCATGCCCAGCTGAACACTTTTTAAAAAGGTTTTTGTTAATTTTTATTTTTATGTGTATAGGTGCTTTGCCTGCATATATGTATGTGCACCACACGTGTGTCTGTGCTCAGGGAAGTAAGACAGGAGGTCAGATTCCCTGAGACTAGAGTTACAGATGGTTGTAAGCCCACATGTGGGTGTGGAGAATCAAATCCAGATCCTCTGGAAGAGCAGCCAGAGGTCTTCATCTCTCCAGGCCCTTAACAACTGTTTTGTAAGGAAAATGTTACTGAGAGCAATAGCACAGACTGCATGCAATCCCAGCAATGGGGCGGGGGGGGGGATGGGGGGGTGGAGGGACTGAAGCAGAGGGCCCTGAATGGGAGGCCAGTTTCATAAAGGAAGAACTGGCAAGATGGCTCAAAACCCTCTTACTGTGCAAGACTGAAGACCTCGTTTGGATTCCCAGAGCCCCTGATGGAAGGAGAGCTCCCGTGTGCCATCCACTGGCTGCCACGAGCCTGTTGGCACTCACACACGGAGATGTGAGTCACCATGCTGGGTTCTCACTACTCTTTTTAGAGTCTGTCCTCAGTGGTTAAGAGCACTGGCTGCTCTTCCAGAGGTCCTGAGTTCAATTCCAGCAACCACATGGTGGTTCACAACCATCCATAATGAGATCTGGTGCCCTCTTCTGGTGTGCAGGCATACATGCCTGCAGAATACTGTATACATAATAAATAAATCTTTTTGGGAATGCAAGCTGTTACAACCCCTATGGATGTCAGTGTGATGATTTCTCAGAAAATTAGGAAACAACCTTCCTCAAGACCCAGTAATACCACTTTTGGGTATATATCCAAAGGATGCTCAATTGTGCGACAAGGACATGTGCTCAACTATGTCCATAAAAGCATTGTCTGTCATAGCCAGAAACTGGAAACAACCTAAATGCCCTCAACCCAAGAATGGATAAGGAAAATGTGGTACATTTACACAATGGAGTACTACACAGCAAAAAAAAAATAACGACAGCTTGAATTTTGCAGGAAAATGGATGGAGCTAGAAAACATTATTTTGAGTGAGGTAACCCAGACACAGAAAGACAATTATCATATGCACTCACTCATAGGTGGTTTTTAAACATAAAGCAAAGAAAGCCAGCCTACAAACCACAATCCCAGAGAACTTAGACAACAATACGGACACTAAGAGAGACTTACATAGATCTAATTTACGTGTGAAGTAGAAAGTATAAAAAGACAAGATCTCCTGAATAAATTGGGAGCATGGGGACCTTGGGGAGGGTTAAGGAGGGAGGGGAGTGGCAGAGAGGGGATCAGAGAAAAATGTAGAGCTCAATAAATATCATGGGAAAAAATAAATAAATCAATCTTTTTAAAAATTTAAAAGAGCCTGTCAATACACCCTATGCTCCATTCCTTCCTACTCTTCCCTTGTCTTCCTACATTGAAATTACCATAAGCATGTATATTCATGTTAGTATCTACCTGCCCCACCCCCGAAGCAGGGTCTACCCCCTAGTCAACACTTAACATTTGAGAAGTGGAACACTCTCACTGGATCAGATATCAATCCTTTAATCAAATTAGTTTCAACAACACCCTCCTTAGGTCCTCCTTAGGTCTACCTCAAGTCCTTCTTCTAATAACAAAAGCTCATGTATTTCTCAAATCCCAGAGTGCCCACACTAGGTGAGCAACCTCTGCAAGCAAGTCTTTGAGATCAGAGGCCAGTGGGGGCCTTTTGTTCTGCCGCTGAGAAAGCAGGTGTATGAGGGATCTGGTGTCTGTGAGTTCACACAGAAACAATGGATTTCAGAGAGCTGTTCCAACAGCTTAGAGGTTCATCTCTGAGCAGGCGCAGTGGCACACAATACAGTGCATGGAAGACTCAGTTGGGAGAAGCGCAGAGTTGGAGGCCCGGCTACATCACCAGATCTTGTGTCCAAAAAAAAAAAAAAAAAAATGGTGCCTTTCTGAAGCCTAAGGACCAGAAACGTTTAAGGCACAAAAGAATTATCTCAGAAATGTGCTAAGGGACCTCAGCCCCACCTTGAGTGTCCCATGACCCACCTTATCTTGTCACCATGCCAGAGGTGACAGCTGACAATCTAGCAGCCAACACAGACATCACTTCCTGTCTCCTTCCCTCTTTGTCATTGGTGAGTGCTGGTACCTGTTTTATTCTTCTGAGACAGCATTGCCCACGTGGCCCAAGACCACCTTCTAACTTGATGTGTACGTGGCAAGATGATCTTTAATCCCTAATCCTTCTGCCTCGATTGCCCAAGAGCTGGGGTTGCAGGCACCAGCTGTCAAATCCAGCTTGAGACCTCTTTCTTTTAAAGAGCAACTTGACAACGTATTGGGCACAATAGTGTATGTGGGTGTTGGTTGGATTCTGGCATGATTCAAACAGCCCCACATTGAAACGACTTGGGGAAATGCCAAGTGTTGTGATACATGCCTGTAATCTCAGCATTTAGGAGGTAGAGACAGGAGGATGGAGAGTCTAGAGATGAGTTAGAAGGACTTTGGTCAAAAGAAAGGGAGGGAGGAAAGGGGAATAGAGGAGAGAAGGGAGAGAAGAGGCCAGAGGGGAGACTGGTTTCCACTGCTGCCCAGTGTGTAGAGAAACGACAGTTTGTGACTCATATTTGATTTTTTTTTATTTCTATCCCCTAGCTAATCATTTGTAGAAATGAAAGATGCTGCTCTGTCCTGTCCCTTTAAGAGACAAGCCCGCCCACTACCCCCCACCACCTAGACAGGCAGGTCTTCCTTCCTGCTTCCAGTCTGAGTCTCTTCCCTTTCCCTCTCTCCTGAAGAGGCAGCTACTGCCTCGCTCTCCTCTCCCCATTCCTCCCCTTCCCCTTCTGTGCCTCTCTCTGCTCTTCTCCCTTCTCTCCTTCCCTCACTTCTCTCTTTCACCTCACTTCCATAACCCACTAAATAAATATCCAACCTCATTCTACATGGCATGCCTATCCGTCTTGGTCTCTCCCCTGCCACATGGTTCCCTGGCTGGGACCCAGCTGCCTTTGTGGCCGGCCATGGTCTTATGCCCACTGCTGCCACTCGGGGACCTGCAGCATTTCTTCTGCTGAGCCCCTCTGGGATCTGCAGCATTTTATTTTATCCATAACATTGGTGCTTGTGCCCTGGCCAGGCTCTCCACGTTCCCTCCTGCCCACGGGCAGGCTGGCTGAGGACATGTGGAACCCTGGGCTTGGGAACCAGGTTTCTTTACAACAGCTCTT
This sequence comes from Ondatra zibethicus, assembly GCA_004026605.1. NCBI lineage: Eukaryota > Metazoa > Chordata > Mammalia > Rodentia > Cricetidae > Ondatra > Ondatra zibethicus. The sequence continues at coordinate 185,164 of PVIU01000941.1, forward strand.
TACAACAGCTCTGCATCCTATCTGCCTGAACACTGACCTTTGAGCACACCAGCAGCTTCGGCGGCGAGTTTTCCCTTCCAGCACAGCCTTCACGGCTACAGTTGAGCCCTTCGCTAACATTCATCTCTGGTTACTTTCCATAGCTAAAACCATGACCGGACAACCCAGGGTTGGTCCTCCCATGCTAGCACTGCACACACTGTAAGGTTCATTTGATTTGGGGGCCCAGGGTCCCTCGGATTTTTCTTTTCTTTTGGACCACTCGTAAGTGGTCCCCACTGTGAGAACTCGGCCTCTGGCCTCTCTGGCTTCCAAGTCACCTGGACCGGAGCCAGTCAGGCTTTAGCGCCCTGCCTGTAGAGAGGATGCTCTTCTATAGGCCCTGTGGTGTTTTTCACGGGTTTTCACATTTTCAGCTATGGTTTAAACCCTTAAACTTGCTCGGCCGGTATCCCACCAGCTCCGCTTTTTCTCAAACTGTCCCTGCCTCCGCCACCAACAAGATTGGTCAGATCCACAAGGCAGCTGTTTTCAATTCCAGCCTTTGCTCCCCACTGAGCATGGTGGCTCAGCAATAGGGCGGATCACGCCTCTAGGTAAAACTCCCACAACTCAAAATAAAGTGGCTTCTCCATACAACATGTGACTGCTGCCATTTTGACTGAGCTCAGGTGACTTCACCGCCATCTTAACTGAGAGCCAGGTCAGGTGACCAAGTTCTGCCATCTTTCCTGAGGTGTTCCCTGCCTGGTTCCCCAGTGCTGACTCTGTTACATGTGTGTTTTACACAGTGGCATGTTACATGTGTGTTTTATACAGTGGCATGTTACATGTGTGTTTTATACAGTGGCATGCCTTTGGTAAGGCCCACCAAGAGCATCCACTTCGCCCAATTCCTATTCACTGTGTCTGTGTGTACATGTAACTTAAATATACCTATGTTTGCTGTTAAATATTATACTTGTCTGTTCACTGTTTCTTATTCCAGACTACAAAGCAATAAGTCTCATGTTTTAAATTGGTATGTACTTTTAAGTCTCTTACAAAAAAAACACTATATATGTAATCCAACCCTGATTTAAAATGGATTAAGCTGTTCTCTATTATTGTCAGTTCTGCCATTAACCTTCTATTGTAATCAGTTTTTTCTTCTTTCTGTCTTTTTACGAGTGTAAATCTTACCTGTTAAGTGGAAAGCCAGTACAGTTAAGCTTGGACCCAGCTCTCCAGGCAGATTCTATACTGTAGTTATAATCCACCTATACCTGGCAAACAGCCTTCAACTGCTCAAAGATCTGGGGAATATGGCATTTAAATATTTAATTATTAAAAACTTTTCATAACAAAAAGAGACAGGTTGGCTCCTAGCAGCAGCATTCTATTTCCTCCAAAGAAGACAGAAGACAAATGGGCACAAAACAATGTCCCACAATTTTTTTCAACTGCCAAGCACTGACCACTGAGAAAAACTGCCTTTCATCTAAACTGAAGATCTCCAGACAGTGGACAGAATAGCTGGAATCAACAACCTAGCTGTTCAGGTCAAGGCAGACTTGTCTTCCTACAGATTTCTTAGCTCACAGAATCTTCTGGAGCCTGGCAGGCCCTTCTCTAAACAGCAAAAGGCAAATTCGACCCTCAGAGACCATGGAGTACCCTGAGGAGTAGCTCTAGGTTCCAACCAAGTAAGTTCTCTGTCGTTTTTTAATCAATAACTCCTGAAGTAAAATTTTATCCTTATCAAAGATCTCTGATGCAGTTTGACAGTTGAGAGGTTTTGTCAGTTTAAAAGGACAACCTCAAACAAATTTCAGTAAAACACAAATACAAGTTATTAAGGGGTATATCTGCAAGTTATAAAGGTGTGAGGACAAATACAAGTTATCAGATTTCTCTCCAATGCTGCTTTCCATAGTCTTAAAAATACTTTTCATTGTGCAAAAACATCTGTCACAGTCATTCTGACATAAATATGCTACTGTTTATATAATGCATATGTTTAAAACTTATGTTTTCACAAATCCAAAATTTCTTGTGAGTTCCAGAGAGCCAAATTAAAAGGCTCCACCTTAAACAGGTCAGATACACCCCTCTCAATTCTCTGGTCCTAAATTTTTTTTTCCTAAACTTAACTTTGTCCTCTGTTCTGACAGTACCTTAAACAGGGGTAAGAGACACCAGACATTTCCACACCACAAACACTGGACAGGAGCAAACCAGGATGTGACCAGCACCCATCTTTCTCAGGTTCTCCCCCTCAAGATGACGCCCACAAATAAGCAGGAAGCAGTCTTGAGAATCTGCTGTTCCAATTCCTCTAACCTGTTGTGCCTAACCTCCCACCTTTTTATTATAAAAAAAGAGATGGGAATGTAATGGTCTGTCCTGTCCCTTTAAGAGACAAGCCCCGCCTACTCCCCCCCCACGTCCACCACCGAGGCAGGCAGATCTTCCTTCCTACTTCCAGTCTGAGTCTCTTCTCTTCCTTTCTGTTTCTCTTTCGAAGAGGCAGCTTCTGCCTCGCTCCCTTCTCCCTACTTCTCCTCTTCCCCCCTTCTTTATTTCTCTCTGCCTCTCTCTCTGCTCTTCTCCCTTCCCCTTTCCCTTTCCCCTCCATAACCTGCTAAATAAATATCCAAATAGGCGTGCCTATTCGTCTGTCTCTCACCTGCCACGTGGCTCCCTGCCTGGGATCTGGTGCCCCTCATGGTCCATGGGCCACTCGAGGAACCACTGCATTTTACCACCACAGCTCCTCGTGGCCTGGCTGCCCGCTGCAGCTGCTTGGGGACCTGTGGTGTTTTACTTTTACCATAACAGGGTCAGCAGCATTTTATTTCACCAGTAGCTAGAGCTAACTCAACTCCTCCAGTCTTACTCAGACAAATGTCAATTGCTCAAAGAAGCCCTTTCCTTCTAGCCTAAATCAGGTATGCCTCTCACTTCTCCCACCCCCCCTTTTCCGACCCCCCTTCTTCAGCCCACATTGCTAATAAGCTTTTTCACTGTACTTATTACAGGTTGCAATTAAATACTGGCCAAGTTCAGTTAGTGCTTAGCTGTCCCCAGCAGTAGCCTCCACAGAATCAGGGTTGTCTCTGTTCATGTTAGCATCCCTGGTGGACACAACCTAGCAGCTCAATGAAATCACAAGAGAGAGTCAGCTGAGAATAAAAAGTCATGGCCACTATGGAAAGGTTCCTGACCTGGGTGGAACATTCTTGGCTATACAGAAGGCCTCTAAGTCAGCACACTTGAGAGTTTCAGCCATCTGTGTTAGTTGTACCTCCATACACAACAGCTAAACGGAATCAGCCTAGATACCCAACCCCAAGCAAATCGATCAAGAAAAAGACCTATATAGATGCAATGGAGAAAGAACAGACAAATGTCATTTGCAGAAGAGTGGGTGAAACTCAAGATAATGATGTTAATTAAAATAAGCCAGATACTTCATTTTTTTGATATATGGAATAACATGCAAGCAAAAACTGGACTATTTTGGGAAAGAGAGAGTGTAGTGATATTTTATTTGTATTTTAATAATAAAGGTCATCTGAAGATCAGAGCACAATGCTAAGCCACTAGAGGCCCGGGAGTGGTGACACACACCTTTAATCCCAGGACTCAGGAGACAGAGGCAGAGGAATCTCTGTGAGTTCAAGGCCTCCCGAGCTACACAAGATCGATTCAGAAACAGATCCAGGTGGTGGTGGCTCACACCTTTAATCCTAGAGTTTAGGAGTCACATACCTTTAATCCCAGCACAAGGGAGGTGAAGACAGGAGCAATATGTCTGGGCAGAGAGAGGAATATAAAGGGGAAAAGACAGAAACTCACTGGAGTGTGGAGTCTGAGGTTTGGTGGAGACACAGTGCAGTTTAAGCAGTCTGAGGATTACGCTTCAGTATGCGCACTGGTCGATGTAAAAGGTCTCTCTAGTGGCTTACTGCTCTGCTTCTTTGGTCTTCAGCTTTAACCTCTATATCTGACTTTGGGTTTTGATTATTCATGCTACAAAAGGGGGCTGTGGGCAGAATATGATCAAAGTACAGTGACATGTATGTATGAAAATGATGCCAGGCATGGTGATGCATCCCTTTAATCCTGGCATTCGAGAGGTAGAGGCAAGAAGATCAAGAGTTCAAGTCCAGTCTGTGCAGGATGAGATTCTACCTACAGAAAGGAAAAACAACACTGTTTTGGACACTAAAGAAAAAAGAAAACTAAAAAGGAAAATGAAAACAGAAATTGTACCATAGAATTTAATTGCAATAATCTAAAAAAAGCAGAAGAAAAGAAGAAGGAGCCAGGTATTGGGCCAGTGCTTACCCAGGGGCCCCACAAACATCTCCCACTTCGGAACTGTAGAGGCTGTGCCCAGACAATCCTATTTGGCAGTTCACCATGGGCAACCAGCGCCAAGACAAAGTCCTGACTCAGCAAAATTCGTCTGCGGTTCATTGGCAATCACCCCATCATCTTGCAGGGCCCCACCCAAATCGGGAAGATGCAGTAGCGTGAAGGGAGGGTTGTGGTCTTCAAAGTCAGCATTTATTGTGGAAGAAAGAACTGTGATTCCTCAGTTCCCGGTTCTGTCTGATGGCACAAAATAGGCCCCAAGCTGATGCCTGTGCACAACAAACCAAAACTAGTCTTAAAATTAAAAAAAAAAAAACCACGTAGTTAAGACTATTTTGATATTTACCTTTCTTTCCCCTTCCAAATTACTTCTAACTGGACAGCCATGAGAATCAGGTCTGTGAAATCCCTCCACCCACCCACTTTGGGAACATTATCCACCCAGTAGCTCACAACCACACGCTTACTTTGGGAACGTTGCCTTCGCTCTGATTTTCCTCCAGACTCTCAGAGAGGCACACAGTTGAGAGCATGATGAGTCAGCCTAAATGCTGTTGGCCAAACACCCAGAGCCCTCATAGTTTGCACAATCCCCAGGAATTTCCTAACAGGGTCGGAATCTGACAGAAATTTCAGCAGCATAAGACAATCTGGATTCACCACATGGAAAACGCAGGGCCAGGCTCAGGATGTAGCTCCATCCACAGAGTGCTGAAAGTCCTGGGTTCTAACTCCAGCACCTAGTGAGATGGCACACAGCTGTGTAGTGCGCTCAAGGGTAGCTTGTGCTATAGGTCCAAAAGAAAAAGGAAGAGGGGGAGGAGGGAGAGAGAAGGAAGAAGAGGAGGAAGGAAGGAAAAGTGCAGAACCCTATGCCTACGCTCCCTCTAAATACATTCAGAGCTTCCTATGATCAACATTTAAAATACAAGAGCAACGCAGCCAGGCGAGGTAGCTCAGGCCTACTTCTAGCACAAAGCAGCCTGAGGAAGGATGAACTTCAGCTGGAAGTCAGCCTGGGCCACACAAGACGGAAAACGTGGGGGTTCTGAGCTGCAGTTGCCTCTCAGTTTCCCCAAGTACAGATGTTTCTGGAGAGTGAAGACGCACACTGCCTGGGACTTCTATCTCCTCACAGATACCAGTAGAATCCCACCCACCCTCGACATGCTCCATGTAGAAAATGAGCTAACCAGAACACATACCGCAACACGTTTCTGGACGGTGAACGGCTGGATCTCCCTGTTCTCCCAGTCAACCTGATGGTACAGCACGGTAGTCCAGTTTGTGTGTTGTGTTTATTTGCAATGTGTGTGTCTGTGTGCACATGGGTTTGCATGTGTGCAAAGCTGGAGGCCAATGCTGAGTATCATTTCTCCCTCCCTCCAGTGAGATAGGGTCTCTCACTGAAGTTCACTGGTTCAGGTAGATAGACTGGTTAGGCAGTGGCTCTATCCCTTTACCTCCCAAGGCACATGGGTCAGAGGCACATGCCATCAGGCTTGGCATGTGGGCTCAAGGGACACTTTATAGACAGAACCATCTCCCAAGCCAGCGCTTAGCATAAGCTATCAGCTGTTCCCTGAGGAAAAGGGGTCTAGAAATAGGATCCTTTTTATTTTATTTTATTGATTTATTTTTTTGTTTTTTTGAGGGAGGGTTTCTCTGTGTATAAGCCCTGGCTGCCCTGAAACTCACTTTGTAGACCAGGCTAGCCTCAAACTCAGAGATCTGCCTGCCTCTGCCTCCTGAGTGCTAGGATTAAAGGCGTGCGCCACCACTGGCCTGGCAGGATTCTTTATTTTAAGAGAATGGAATAATGTCAGAAATGTCTAAATGCAGCCTACGTCTAAGAATCCCTTTTTATCAGAGCAATAAATAAACAAAAAACAAATAAACCCATATCTTCTACTCCACAACACACCCAATCACACATTTTAACATTTCTCAAATTACCCATGTGTTTGTTTATTCATTTTAAAAGTTATTAAATCACCAGCATGTTTGATACTCTGTAATCAAGCCCCTTGAAATATAATCTACGAAATGTACCATATTTAAAGATAGGCTAAATCAGTAGGAAGGTCACCTTGCCTACCTGGCCCAAGGACCAGAAGTAAAGAAAGAGTAATCAGACTGGGATTAAGGAGACTAAAGAAAAAAAGGGGAAGACCCAACCTGAGAAGCAGAATAGGGGGAAGGAGGGCGGCCTATAGGAGCAAGGACAGGAGAAGCCTTCAGAAGGCTCCACGCCAAAACAAGATCCCTCTATTGTAAACTAGGGGGTTAGCTCAGACTACTGAAGCAGGAGCCATTACAATGCAAATCCCCTCTCCTTCCCAGGATTAATTCTGTTTTCACCCAGTAGGATTCTTGGCTCTTCCCATCTATCTTAGTCAGGGTTACTATTGCTGTGATAAGACACCATGACCAAAAGCAACTTGGGGATGAAAGCGTTTATTTGACTTACATGTCTGGAAAACAGTCCATTGAGGGAAGCCAAGGCAGAACTCTAACTGGGCAGGAACCTGAAGAAAGAAGCTGAGGCCATGGAGGGATGCTGCTTACTAGTTTGCACCTCAAGACTTGCTCAGCCTGATTTATTTGTTTGTTTGTTTATCTGTTCACTGGTTTTTTGAGACAGAGTTTCTCTGTGTAACTAACAACCCTGGGTGTCCTGGAACTAGCTCTTGTAGACCAGGCTGGCCTCAAATTCACAGAGATCTGCCTGCCTCTCCCTCCCTAGTACTGGGATTACAGGCGTGCGCCACCACCGCTAAGTGAGATCTGGTTATCAAAATAATAAAAACAAAATACAACCCACCAACTCAAGTCACAAAAGCTCAAATCCTGCCTCACTGTCTGCCTTGGGCAGACACAGCAGCAAGGCCTATCTCCGTGAGTTGAAGGCCATCCTAGTCTATGTAGGAAGTTTCAGGCCTACACAGAGAGACCCTGTCTCAAAACAAAAAGTCTGTGTGTGTGTAATACTGTATTATGCATGGTGTGTATACTTGTGACTGGGGGTATGTGTGCGGATGTCTTTCCTTCCATCTCTCTCCACCTCCAAGGCTACCTCTTAAAACTGAAATAGAAAGAACAGCGCGGACAAGCCCTTCAGAAGAGCCCTGTAGGACAACTGCCCGGACTAGTGGAAAGCTGTGGAACTGTACCATGTAGAGGTCCCCTCCTCTGTGGCCTACAGCTAGACCACAGTTCCACATCCCAGCCAGGATTAGATCTTGCTCTAGCAGTGGGATGGGAGGAAGTGATGTGCGGCCCATGAGGACTCTGCCACGCACACTCCTCTGGCTGCTGGCTCTGAGCTACACGGCAGTCTTCAGACAGACATGCACATACCGTGCTGAAGAAGACAAGGCTGAGTCTGTGTGGTGGTGTGCACCTGTCATCTAGCACTCAGGAGACTGAGGCAGGAGGATTACAAGTTTGAGGCCATCTTGAGATACAGAACAGGATTTCAAAAGAAGGAGTTGAGTATAGTGTGTGGTGACACATCCCTGTTATCCCGCCCAGCACGTCAGAGGCGGAGGCCAGGCTGCTGTAGGGGACACACAGGCAGTACAGGACAGCAACTGCCCAGGAGAACAAGAGGCTTTATATTTTAACAACCAGCTTCAGTGTGCCATACATGCAAGCCCTCACGGAATATGCAAGAGTTTCAAACAGACCAGGCTCAAATCTTAGTGCTTGTTGCACAAATGAGGACCTATTTCCTGTCCCCACCCAGCACGCATGTGAAAATCTAGGGATCCTTGCACATGAACTCTACCCAGCGCTGTAGTGAGCAGAGGCAGGGGAATCAATGGAGCTTGTTGACTGGAGGCTTTGGTGAGACTTGCTGCCTCCAGGGGATGCATGCTCCTCTGTGGCCTCTGCCAGTGAGCACGCACACCGTACCTAGACACATACACACACACAATATGCAGGAGGCTGCTGCGTACTTACTGAACCGTTAGAGTTCAGTACCTCTAGTGATACAAATTACTGTCCAAAACTAGGTCTGTGGGTCAAGTGGGGCTCATTCTTGAACCTATGGAAGCTCTGCACTGTGTTAGAAAAACTGCGGCACCAGCAGTAAGACCCTCACTAAGACATTAGTTATGATCTGTCACCTCCTAGCTAGTGTACGCAAACCATTTAGCCTTTCCCTACTTGACCTTCTTTTTCTTCTTTATTTCCTTCCTTCCTTCTTCCCTCCCTCTCTCCCTCCCTCCTTCCTTCCTTTCTTTCCTTCCCCCCTTCCCCTCCCTCCTTCCCTCCTTCCTTCCTGCATATTGAAACCGCTGAATTTATACCAGAGGATACAGAATTGACTTTATTATTTATTCAGGTTCAAGACATAATCAGGAAAAGGCATCATCCCATATACATAATACACATCCTATCCCATACAGGTCTGCCAGGTCCTCTAGCACAAGGTAATGCAGAAATCTATCAATTGTTTTTGGAAATGTGCTGAAAGCCTCAGAATTTCATAAAGAGAATCATGTCAATAGCAAAGATTTAAAAAAGGACTTTTCCATCACATGGCAACAAGCCAAGGAAATTATAAGACTACGTGTTCCTCATACAACCAAACGCCACTGCCTGGTCTGTAAGGCTGACCAGTGGGGCTGTTTTACTCTCTGATCTTCAGGCAAGCTTTATTTATTAAAATACAAATGAAATATCACTACACCTTTTCTTTCTTTCTTTCTTTCTTTCTTTCTTTCTTTCTTTCTTTCTTTCTTATATTTTACTTTTTAATTTTTTGACACAGAGTTTCCCTATGTACTCCTGGCTGTTCTGGATCTCACTCTATAAGCCAGGCTTGCCTTGAACTCAGACATCCAACTGCCTTTTCCTCCCCAGTGCTAGAATTAAATCGTGAGTCACCATGCTAGGCTCTGTACTTGATTTTCTTCGGAGAGCGATTGTGGTACTTCTGAGTTAGCGTACCTTAGTGACTTATTTGCTGGAAGAATGAAGAAATTACTAGTGGGCAAAAGAAAAACTAACAAAATAAATAATTCCTTCAAACAGTTACCTCAGATGAGTTCTGCTTTCTCCTTTGTGTTCTTGTAATTGATTAGAGTTTATTGTAACAAAGGTGTAAATGTTGTAAAGAGAAATTATCTTCAGTGCTTAAGAAAAGGAAGAATATTTAAGATATTAAAAGTTGGAAAAGAGGGCTGGAGAAATGGCTCAGACTTCATAAGATCAGGGTTCAATTCCTGGCACCCACATGACAGCTCTCAATTGTCTATGACTCCATTTCCACTGGGATCTGACACCCTCTTCTGGCCTCTCACACACTTAGCGCACATACATGCAGACAAAATATTCACACACATTAAAAAAAAGTAACTCAATAAATAAGCAAAATCTTTTTGCAAAAAAAAATTGGAAAAGTTTACAGACATATGGGCTTCTTGTTTCTGTAAAATATCAAAATATTATTGGACATTTTGAGCTTAAAATGCTCACTTGTTCAGAGCTAAATGGGAGGTCGGATGACTCACCACAGCTGAGAGCAACTGAAGAGCAGGGCTTAGGATGCTTTTCACATAAATGAGAAAGACGGTAGTGACCACACAAGGTGACAAACCCAGGTTGTTCTTCAGCCTTTGTGGGGACCATAGGCTACTAGGTTTGGGGAACTTAGGATATTCTTCAAGAGTAGAAGAAACTAACATATGTTTTTTTTTTACTTAAAAGATAAATTCATTATTTCAGAAATAGCCTGAGCAACACTAACACCATAAAAGGAAATGAAATTTCTAATAAGAAGATCAAGTTTAATTACAGTTTTTCTAAGAAATGAGGACATTTGATTAGAGGGGAACTAAGGAGACAAACAGGAAAGTTGAAAGGAAGAATTCGAGTTAACAAAAAACCAAACCAAAACAAAACAAAAGCACCCTCAGTGGAATGAATCCCCCCAGACGGCTATAGACAAACCTGTGTTCTGTAGTGTTCTTTTTTTAATTTTGTAAGTAATCACAAGGTCATAAAGAGAAGACAGGTTTGAAACAAGAAGCAGAAGGAACAAAATTCAAGGAGTGAAAACCTGAGGCACAAAGGTTACAAAGCTCAGTTTAACACTGAAGAGACACGTGAAGCCTTTGGTCACATGAAGAGACACACCTGGTTCCTAGCTGGTTTTCTCCGTGCTTTCTCTCACAGTACCAAGCTCCGGAAGTCCTGCTCCAAGAGGGAAAGGGACATCTGAGCTCTCAGATGTCATTGGAGCTGGAACAGGACAGACTGGTGGTCTCTCCGATCAACAAGCCCTGGGAAGGGTGCTGTGCCCCTAGGAAGGGTGCTGTGCCTCTGGGAAGGGTGTTGTCAATAGTTTATCTTGCTAGGCTCCCCCCAGGGCTCTAGAAGAAGGGCAGGGAAGAGGGACCTGCGGCCAGGCTGAGCCTCCTAGAGAAACTGCGGCTATAAGCAGGGGATGAATTCCTTCAGGAAGTTCAGGCCTTAATTTGTAGATCTCTCTTTTTCCTAGATTACATCCTTAGTTTCTTATTATCACAAAACTCTCTCAGGCCTCTCTATCCTCTGACATAATAAGTAAGAATGATAACCATAACAACATAATAAACAGGAAGACATTTCCCAAATGGTAAAGTACCCCTAACTGTCAATATAGTGATGTAATGAGAACTGTATATTTTTGGAGCTAGCAATTATCTTATTTATTTAACTTATTTTGCTGATGTTGGGATGGAATTCAGGGCCTGGAGCTAAGACCTCGGCCCAAGCCTCATTTTGCTAAACATTTGTGGTTACCGTGGGACAGGCATTAGTAAGCATGTTTGGAGTGTGTGATCACATAATATCTGCATGAATCCTTAGACGGGGCTAGGAGAGTGGTTCAGCAAGGAAAAAGCCTTTGCCACAGAAGGTAGGCCACCTGAGTTTAATCCTGAGAGCACCACAAGAGTCGCCCTCCAACACCACACGTGTGCAGTAGTACATGTGCCCACATGCACACAAGCACACACAGTAGTAATAATGACGATAACTAAGAAGTCTTAATCCTAGGCAATACTGTGCCTATTTTACAGAAGGAGAAACTAAGGCAAGCTGTTATGAGATGAGCTCTCCCAGGGTCAGAGGACTGGCGGCCATTAGGATCAGCCTACCCTAGGTTTCTTCTACCAGGAGTAAAACAGGAGTTGCTCAAGTGAGTGCCCCTGGAAAGGCCATGAACTGCTGACTCCCAGCCTAGCTTAGTGCGCACTTGGTGGCCTGAGGGCCACGTGATAGGGAAGCAGTCTTGAGTGACCCACTCAGGAACACATGGCTGCTCAGTTCCTTATGGGCTGGCTCACTTTCGGAAACAGCTTCCTAGAGCAGAGCTGAGCCAGGGACCACAGCGGCTCCAGTTCCGGGAAAAAGAGGAGGCCCGTTCTCCCTGGTTTCTAAGCCTGCATGCCCTGAACAAAGCCAAGCCGCTGCTACTTCCTCTAATAACTGCTGCTCACGAGGGTTCTCCTCAACAGCTGTGAGCACACTCAGCATCCCGTGGCCCTGGAGTTAATCACTATGAGACCAGGCTCTAGAAAACAGCCTGGGGACAGCGCAAGGACAGAAAAAGGCTTTATATTTATTTACTCAACCACCCATCCATTCCTTTCTTTCCTTCCTTCGTTCCTTTCTTTCTTTTTTTCTTCTCTCTCTCTCTCTCTCTCTTTCTTAGACAGGATATCACTATAAACTCTGGATTATAGAACAGGTTGGCCTCAGACTCAGAGATCAGCCTGCCTCTGCCTCCAGGACATTAAAGGTGTGCACCACCACACAGGGCTGGTCTCAATTAGTGGAAGTCTTGTTTTCAAGAGCTGGGTGTGGTTGTAAATACCTTTAATTCCATCTTGGTCTACACTGGGAGTTCTAAGAAAGCCATGGCTGGGCAGTGAAATCCCGACTCAAATATTTTAAAAGCCTGTTTTCTCTTTCCTGGTCTTCATTTCATTTCATTTCTTCCTTTTTATTTTACTTTATTTTTTTTGCATTTCAGACTTTTTTTAAAAAGTTATTAAACCTATGCTTAAAAGAAAAAAAACTGCAGTCAGATTTTTTAAAAAAAGTCTTCCCACCAAGTTTCAAACTCAGCTTCCATCTCCTCCGTGGCCCCATGGGCACAAACTGAAGATGAGACAGAGTGAGGTGCTGTGTGAAGAAAACAGACAGGCTTGGAGGAGTGCATCCTGGAGCTTAGGAGATTTCTGTAGCCTGCAAGGCCTCCTTCTGCCTGTATGTCTACTTCATTCACCTCCAATCGTTTTAAGATTTTCTTCCCACATCCTTAGCTGGTATAGCAATTTCACTTACTCTGCCCTTACACCTGTAAACTTAGCTTTTGGGAGCCTGTTCTGTCTCTCACCCCTCACATCAGGTGAAGTATCAGGGTTCTCCGTGCCTCAGTTCCTCATCAGGCTTTGATAGGATACAAAGTGCTTAACAAGGAACCTGGTGGTGGCACACAACTTTTATCCCAGCACTTGAGAAGCGGAGGCAGGCATAACCCTGTGAGTTAAAGCCACCTTTATCTACACAGTGAGTTTCAGACCAACCAAAGCTACTAATAAGACCCTGCCTCAGAATTTTAAAAGCACTTAACAAAATGTCTGGCACACAGTAGATGCTGGAGTCAATTCTAAATCAGATAGACGGGATAGTGGTGCAGGCTACAATCCCAGCACTTGAGAGGCTTAAAGCAGGAGGATTGCTGTGAGTTGGAGGCTAGCCTGGGCTGCATAGATCCTGACTAAAAATAAAAAGGGGGTGGGGTGGAATCACGCCCTGCATTAGATGTAGAAGCCACTAGTTCGGATTCTCTGTGTAGGTAAAATTCTGCGTATAAGTTGTTAAAATCGTGTGCCTTAGGGGAGACCTGGCTTCTCTAATTTAAGACGCCTGAGGAAAATTCATACACACACCCCTTCTTACACCAGAGCACCCCCACTCTCATGCATTGAGCCACATTTCCAAGGAGCTCCGGCAGTAATCTGCAAAACATTCTTCCCTGGTGGTCTTCTCTGCAGCCATCTTCCCAGCCATACTGGAGCAATGGCTCTGTTGGGAAAGAGGGCTTCGGGTAATTATTGGCCAGCAGAGCTTGGAACACTTTCTCCCAAACTGATCATTCCATATAAAAAAATCGTACTCAAAGTCCAATATATATCATTTTTTGAACCCAGAAATGCTTTTAGAAGATTCCAAAATTCTAATTCAATCTAACTTCCAATGTAGCAATGTCACTGACTTCTGACCAAGTCATCTTCCCACTGAACTTAGTTTAAAGAACAAAGTCACAGGATGCCACTCCATACAGACTTGCTAAATTCATTTCCTAGTACTTTACAAAACAAACAGGAACAGTGACTATTAGGACTGGCAAGATGATCCAGCAGGTAAACGCCCTGCCTCCGAGTCTGCAAACCTGAGCTCACTTCCTGGGACCCACATTGCTAGTAACCAGGCACACATTGTCCCTGTCCCCTTGGGAACCTGGCACAGTGTGTCATGCCCTGTGTCATGCCTCCATGCATGGCAGACAGTACCCTGTCCCTTTAAGAGACAAGCCCACCTTCTCCCACTCTCTTCCCCTTCTGCCATTTTCTCTGAGGACACAGCTTTCTGTCTGTCTTTCTGTCTCTCCTCTCCCTCTCTCCTGCTGTCTCCCTCTCCTTTACCCTTCTCTCAATAAACTTCACACTCAGGTTCTGTCTCTATGCTGTTTTTGTCTCCCGCCCAAAGTCCTCACCACCTCACACTGTGATCATAACGTGGTATAGAGAACTGACTGCCACAAATTGTCCTCTGATTCCCACATGTATGCCATGACGTCACCACACATGTGTATGTAGGCGTACACACAAGTTACCTACATGCAAACATGTAAAAAGTTTAATTTAGACTCCACGTGACTTTCTCTGCCCATGTTCCTGATCCAAGTTACCATTATAACTGTCCTTTTGCAGTAAGGGACAATCATATCAGAGTATATACAGGCAAAAACACCAGTGCACATTAAATAAGCAAATACAGCTTTTTTAAAATGATAATCATAGCAAACAAGTGACATTTGTTTCTCCATTTGGAACCTACAATCTATTTTTTTCCTGGCTTCAAGGCTCTGAGAATTCCTTGGAACACAAGAATAACCTTGTAGACGCCAGATCAGGACCCCCGTGCAGTAGGGTTGGCTTAGGTAATCAGGACGGATGCCGCGGAGGAGGCTCACGGACCGTCATCAGTGGCAACAGGCCTACAAGCTCTGGGAGAAGAGGCAGTACAACTGTGAACTGTCTCACTGGCATCCTCTGGCAGGGACATTGTCCTTTCTTGCCCCTATCTACTTCTTCCACAGCATGGCAAAATAAATGACTCATCGGGACAGCCTTCAGTTCTGTGTTCCCAACAAAGCAGTCCCACAACCCTGCGTTCAACCCACTTTAGGCTGCTGAAGATGGTTCCAGCCTGGGCAATCCTAGACATTGTCTCGAAAAGAGTCAGAATGGTGGAGCACGCCTTTAATCCCAGCATTCAGGAGATCGAGGTAGGTTGATCTCCTGAGTTCTAGGCCAGCTGGAGATAGGAGTTCCGGACTAGCCCAGGCTACACAGTGAGAACAGGACTATCAGGGATACTGACAGGAAGATAAGACAAGGTAAAAGAGGGAGATGAATATGATTGATGCTATAAACTGTATGTATGGAAATGGCATAATGATATCTCTCTATACAATTCATATGTGCAAATAATTTTTTAAAGGTCAAAGCAACACACACAAGGACCATTTATTATAGTGCATCCCAGACATCTGGGTAGTCCAGGGATATTCTTATGGAAGGTTAAATCATTTATCATTGCTAAGGTTTACACAAAACACTGGCTTCAGAATGTATCACTTAGCAAGCTTCCACACGCCATTCAGTTAGGTTCAGTATGGGACACACAGAATGGATCCCTCCCAGAACATTCTAGTCAGGGATGCAGACACAAAGACACTGTCAGGATGGCTCCTGCTCTTTACTGCTCTCCTGTTTCTATCAGGTAAGCAGATAAATAAATGGTACACAGCCAGGGAGGCTAGGACTCCCCACTCCTTGTCCTTCTCTGTAACCTGCAGGCCAATCCCTGTAGAGTCAGCTCTCCTGCCCTGGAGCACAAAATGTTGAGTCAGTGGAGACCCAGACAGAAGAGGTTGGAAGTTTATTCTCAGGTTCCCACCCTTCTGTTTGACAGCAGGGTGGCTGTAGCTATTTTTGTTAGGGTCTTTTGTTTTTGGTTTTGTTTCTAAGGGTTTTTTATGCAAATGGGAGCTTGGGGTGTGTGCACATATGTTCTGGTGCCCTCGGAGAAGACCAGCGTCAGATTCTCTGGAGCTGGGGTTACAGCAATTGTGAGTCACTTGATGTGGGTCCTAGGAACCAGACCCAGGTCCTCTGTTAGAGCAGCAAGTGTTCTTAATCTCCGAGCAATCTCTACAGCCCCTTTGCTGGGTTCTTAGCAGTACTTTTCATCCCTTCCTTAGAGTGCCTGGCCTGAGACCTATTTTATTTAGTTCCTATCAATTATCCTGCTTGAGTGTGCACTTGCTTCTTTCTCAGAGTGTGGCATTGGGAACACAGCTCAGGAGTACAGTGTGTGGTGTGTGTTGAGGCTCTGGGTTCCCTCCCCAGCACCACAGAGTGAGGCAGAAAATGCGAGACAGGGAAGGTGTGGGAGGACAGAAAATGGATATTCTCTCTCACATCCAACTTTCCAAAGTAACTAAGCAACCATTGCTTGAAATTGTGGAATGCCTCCTTAGTTGAAGGTTGTTTCCCTGAAGCTTTATGTAAGAATCTAATGAGTATCAAAAACACGTGAGCACACTTGCAAGTACTGGGTACGAGGTGCTGAGCACACAGGAATCCACACTGTGTTGGAGAGTTCTGAGAGCGTGCAGTGGGTGCATGTGTAAATCAGAGAGCTGGCCACGGGACATCAGACCCAAGAGGAGGAAAAGAAGCAACGTTAAGGCTCCTTAGCTAGACTCTCAATAGTTTCAAAAGAGCTCTCTCATCCCCAGCTGGAGTCCTTGCTGCCAGAGAGATCTTTCCCAAACTGAGATTCTGGTGTGCCACTCACTATTAGTAAAGCATGGTGGGACCTATCCTCTCCGACCTCTCCAGTCTGTCTCCTGTCAACTTGGCCCTAATTGCTACTTTCATGCCATGACTCCACGCTTCCTAAACATGTTCAAGCTCTTTCAGGGCTTATCTTCTTCCATCTGTGCCCTACTCACAGTTCGGTCCCGACTCATTCATCAGAATGGTGCGGTTGTCACATCCTCTGCAGCCTTCTCACCTGCCGGGTAGAGGCCACTGCTGCCTTCCTGTCCCTGCCCACACTGTCCTGCACTCTCTCTCACCGCCACTTTCAGGGCACCAGGGACATGTGAGCGCCTCAATTAGACTCCCTTCAGGTTAGCCAGCTCCTGGAAGTTGGGGATTTTATTGTTCGTGTTTGCATTCCTAGCACCGATCAGAGATCCTGGCCTATGACTGGGGCTTTATACACACCGACAAATAAAACTTTGCAAATTACATAGACTATGTCAAGTTCAGAGGGGGGAAAATACATAAAAGCAAACTCAGGACTGTAGGCTAACGGTGAATGGAGGCAAAGCACGACAAAGGAAGGAGATTAAAGCAAGGTGAGTTCAGGTCATTCGGCTTGGTCACAAGAACACACACTAGTAATTTTTAAAAGATTTTTTTTTCTTAAAATGTATGAGGATGTTGGGGGTATGACTTGTGAGTATGGTTGCACCAGGAGGCCAGACAGAAGAGGTGCCCAATCCACTGGGGCTGGGGTGCCAAGCAGCTGATAGCTACCTGGCGTGGCTGCTAGGATCAGAACTCTGGAGGAGCAACACATTCTTAAACCACTGAGCCACCTCTCCAGCCCCGAGCAACACATTCTTAAACCGCTGAGCCGGCTCTCTAGCCCCAACTTATAAGTACTTCTAACACCAAACACAAAATTCAAATGAACAACTCCAACAAAGCCCTTCAAGGACCAGTGGAAGACGACAGAGAACGATTTTGAGAACACAGCTGAATACTTAGAATGCTAATAGCCGGGCGGTGGCTGCACCCGTCTTTAATCCCAGCACTCGGGGAGGCAGAGGTAGGTGAATCTCTGTGAGTCCAAGGCCAACCTGGTCTACAAGAACTAGTTCCAGGACAGGCTCCAAAGCTACAGAGAAGCCCTGTCTCGGAAAAAAAAAAATTAGAATGCTAATAGCACCAACATTGGGAGTAGGGCGGTAGCTCAGTAGAACGCTCTGCCTAAGAGGTGTGAGGCCCTCAGATCAACCCCCAGGGCCACATAAACTACAAAGACAAAACCTACATCATCTGGAACAGCAAATCACGAGAAAACAAAGGTTCTTTGTGGGCCGGGTATTTTACATATGTTACATCCTTTAGTCTTCATTCAGATATTATAAACTAGAGCCCATTTACTATACCATTTCTTTTTTTTTTTCATTTTTCTTATGTGTATGGGTGTTTCATCTACGTGTATGTAATTTTGTGCCTAGTACCCATAGAAGCTAGCAGGAGAAGGCATCAAAGTCCCTGAAACCGGAGCTAGGAGTTATGCTTGTGTGTTGCCATGTGAGTCCTGAGAGTCAAACATGAGCCCTTTAGCTGAGGAGCCACCTTTTAAGTCCCTACTGTGCCATTTCACAGGCAAGAAACCCAAAGACTAATGAATCGAAAACACTGGTCCAAGGTCAAATACAGAAAACAGAAGGTTTGATAATTAAGCACAACTGTGTTTGATTCTAATCCTAGCTTTTAAAGGTAATTACAAGGTGCTAATAGTATAAACATGTCGCAGATTTTGTTTGCTTGTTTGTTTTGGTTTTTTGAGATAAAGGCGTGCTAGGTAGCACTAGCTGTGCTGGAACTCCCTATGTAGACCAGGCTGGCCCGCAACTCACAGAGATCCGCCTGCTTCTGCCTCCAGATATGTGCCGCCATACCCAGCCCATTACTTGTTTTTAAATGGAAATTAATATAGATTTAAGCTGACCCAGCCACGCTGACCATACCTCACCATGACATGTGGCTACTGAACTGGACGGTACAGGGACAGCCCACAGCTTTGGGCTTTATGTTCTCTCACAGGCTAAAACTAAAGGGATCTGAAAGCTGAGCGGAGCATTAGGTAATAACATGAAGCGCCTGTTCCCTCTGGACTAAGATTAATTGTTCACATTCACCATTTCCACTGAAGTTGCTCAACCTGTGGTTGAAAATTAGCCGAGCAAACGAGTGTGGGAGACAGCCTTAAGCCATTGGTTCGCTGTTCTTGCAGATTTCACTTGAGGGTCACTACACGAACACCTAGCCCACGTGACTGACTGCTTAAAGATTCTTATCCCAACAAATCTTGGCTTGCAAAATCAAGAAAACTAAGAGGATTAGGCGTTTCCATGTTAGTTAAACTGGGAAAAAATGGAGTTTCTCGTGTTTACTTCAAAACGTAGCTGCCTACAGCAGGGGTGGTTGGTATGGAATGGAATTCATGTGCCAGATGAAAGAGGGGGGACCAGGACCAAGCTCCTCTGTGCTCCACAGAGGACCAGAACTGGGCTGCAATTATTGGGGACTACAAGTTTTATTGCACAAGTCAGAAGGCAGCACAATTACTCCATATTCCTCTCTAATTGTTATCAGATTCTAATAAACTGACCTTTAAAGACCCATAAGGAAAAGGTCTGTACATCCCCCTGCCTGGGATCACCTTGCCTCCCGTGGCAGTCATACTCCACCAGAGTACCCACAATGCTGTTGATCCTCGAGTCCCAACTCATCTCAGCACCCACACTCCTTATCAAAAGTCAAAGCAAACTCGGGCACCTCCACAGGCTGAGACATTTCAGCACACGACCACACAAAACCGTTAACTCCCTCTGACACCAAGATCCTGACAGGCCGGCATCCAAGCATGACATTGGGAGGGCCGATGCTTGTTGGTTGCCCATGTCCAAAACCAAACAGAATGCCAGGTAAACAGCGGGTACTCTAGAAACAAGTTTTGAATGAGTAATGAATACATTTAGGGAGAAGCAGAGTGGGTGATCTTTGGTGCGGTGGAAGGTGACAGGCAAGGTGTCATTCTTCTCTTTCTTCTTACACCACTAGAGCCCTGTACTAAATGCCCAAGAGAGGCGAATTTCCTAAAAATGTAGCATGTTTAAGGGGGGAGAGGGATTGGCACATCTCTGGTGCAATTCCTCTCCTCCAAAGTGTGTACACAATGGCACACAGCTGCGCTGCATTCTAGATGGCCTTGCCTTTGGAGGCGTGGTGTAAAGGATGCTGCAGAATCAGCCACAAGCAAAGATGAGAAGAGCTCATCCCATTAACCGATCTCTAGCTCACATCACGTTCAGTGCTGGCTCCATCTCCTCAGGCACCCTGCAGCATCATTCCAAAGACAGGCAAGTTGGGAGCAGCGACAAGTGGGAGAGTCATCCCGGGAGAATGGGACTTTTAAAAACAAGAGTAGCTGCTAGGCAGATCAGGCCACCCACTGGTGACTCTCTCTTCACTCCACATTTTAAGGCAGATGCCAGAATGATGAGCTAAACAGAAGGGAGTTAAATGGCTGTGTGCAAACAAGAGGTGTGTATTCTAGACAGCATCATGCATAATTCTGTACTGATCACATGACTTTCTTGGAGTTTGAATTTTTTTTAATGCAAAATAGAGGTTTCCTCTATTAGTGATAAAAATGTGTTGGCACTACGGCCTTCAAGATGGCCAGGAGGGTAAAGGCACCTGCTGCCAAGGCTCATGACCCGAGGTCAATCCTTGGGATCCACATGGTAGAAGGAGAGAATCAACTCCCATAAGGTGTCCTTTGACATCCACAGAAGCATCATGGCAACACACAACCACCAGGACACCCCACACACAAAGAAATGCATTAGATGTCATTTTAAACTATTAAAATCGTGTTAGAACTAAATAGAAGTGACAGTTGCACAACCTTGCTGATGTCCTAAATGCTACTGAGTTGTACACTTCAAAATGTTAATTTGGGGCCCAGATGACTCAGTAGATAAAGGCACTTACACCAACCTGATACCTAAATCTAATCTCTGGGATCTACATGGTAGAAGAAGAGAATAGGTTCTTACACATTCACATATTGTCCTGGGACCTCAATGTGTGCACACACATTCACAGAATAAATAAACCTAAATAAAAATTTAAATAAACTTAAAAAAAAAACAAGTTTTAAAATAAACTTAAAAAAACAAAATTTTATATGATACCAATTTTACTTTAACTTCCTCATTTTCTCTTTCCTTCCTCCCTCCCTTCCTCCCTTTCTTCCTTCCAAATACTAGGTCTCGATAGGCAGACCAGGCTAGCATCAACCCAGAGATCTGCCTACCTCTGCCACTAGAGTGCCAGGATTAAGTCACTGCAAGGGGTAATATGAAGTGGTACAGTCACTGCAGAAGAGGACATGGACACTTCTTTAAAAGTGAAAAGAAGAGGTTCTGGTCTGCAGGCATACATGCAGAGAGAATATTGTATATATAATAAATAAATATTTAAGGAAAAAAACATTAAAAATGTCTAGAGAGGGCTGGAGAGATGGCTCAGTGGTTAAGAGCATTGCCTGCTCTTCCAAGGGTCCTGAGTTCAATTCCCAGCAACCACATGGTGGCTCACAGCCATCTGTAATGAGGTCTGGTGCCCTCTTCTGGCCTGCAGGCATACACACAGACAGAATATTGCATACATAATTAATAAATAAATAAATAAATAGATGAAATGTCTAGAGAGCTGGGAATATATCTAAGTGGCCAAGCACTTGCCTGGCAAGGTGGAGAGTCTGGGTTCTTCCCTTCATGCGAAGGGAAGCAAACCAAATACTTAAGTGATAGATTTTCTGTTATGTATATTTTTCCACATAGAAAAACTTTTTCAAAAGAACTGTTTTCCCTTGAAGTGGCAGTCAGAATAGAGGTCACCCTACCCATATCTGGAGGCCGGTAGCACACACCTATAATCTCAACTACTCTGAAAGTTGAGGCAGGAGGATCACAGGATCACCGACTGAGTGTAGTGATTTGAACGAAACTGTCCCCCTATAGGATCAGGTATTCGAACACTGGGTTCTGGTTGGTGGCACTGTTTGGGAGATGGGATGACCTTGCTGGAGAAAGGATATCACTGGGGGATGGACTTTGGGAGTTCATAGGCTGCCCCAACTTTCAGTTCACTCTCTCTATTTCATATTTGAGGCTGAAGAACAACATCTTTCAGCTTCCTGATCAGACTGTCACCTGCCATGTCTCTCCCACCATTATGGATTCTCCCTGTGAAACTGGAAGCCAAAAAAAAAAAGCCTTCCTTCTAAAAGTTGCTTTGGCTGAAGTCATCTATCACAGTATCACAGCAGCAGAAAAATAAACAATACTCTGGGCTATAGAAGTTCAAGGACAACATGGGCAACATAGCAGTAAGACCTTGCCTCAAAATAAAATATAAGAAAAGATTTGGAGGCATAGCTTGATGGCAGATCATTTACCCAGAATAAACAAGACCCTAGGTTCAGTCCCTAGTCTCTCTGTCTCTCTCTCTACACACACACCTCTCTCTCTCTCTCTCTCTCTCTCTCTCTCTCTCTCTCTCTCTCTCTCTCACACACACACACACACACACACACACACACACACGCACGCACTTCTGAGACTTTGCAACCAAATCCCCATTTTGCAGGTCTGGGATGCTGGGATGGAACTTGAAAGTTTAGGACTAGTCTGGTATCACTTTGATGCAGGGGTTCACAGAGAGACCTTCTGTTCCTTCATGTAGATTCCCAAATAGCATTATCAACCCTAGTTGCTACCCAACTTAATGTCACTGAAAACGACCTGGAGCACATTTTATAACACACACATTAAGTAACTTTACACTCTATGATCGAGCTGTACAAAAGTATCAAACAGTACCTGAGTGAGGGAAGGCCCCACAGAAGCCGTGCCACAGGTGCCTGCGCAGCCATCAAAGCTCGACGCTAACAGGCCAAGGAAACGGGTTGGGAAAGAAACTGTTCTCCTCTTCCCCACGCCCACTCACTTCAAACGTGACAGCTTCCACGGTGGCCTCTTTCCCCTGCTGTGTAAGACTCACCAGCTCAACAGAGGACACGTTCTGCTGGGGCCGAGGATACTTCTCTTGATTTGGAAGTGGCAAAAGCCGAAGCACAATGTGGTTCTTTCTGCCTGTTTTGTAAGACGTCTTTTGTAATGAGATAGCAAATCTGCCTGGAGGGACACTGGACTAGGACACCGAAAGTCAAGGCCTCTGTCACCCAGCGGCCCTGCAGAACTGAGGTCAGAGCTCAGCAGGAAAGGCTCTTTGTACGTGGGTCCACGAAGCAGCCTTGCCAAGGCAGACCTCAACCCCACTCCGTTCCTTCTCCCCTTTGAGGGTGTCAACCAGCACTATCCGCTCCCTGCTTCCCATGTACAGCCTGACGGACCTCTGCTTTGTTGTCTCTGCTCAGGCTGGCCAGAGCCCAGAACATTCTCATTGTACGTTTCATATTGCTCTACATTCCTGTGGCTTTCTTGCCACTTCCTTCAGGTGGTCCCCTCCTTCACCTCCATCCTAGTACCCTTTCTATATGACCTTTATCGCTCTCGACCTTGAGTGCTCATCTGGGAGCCTCTATCATTTTCTGTGTTCACAGTCTTACGTCACTTAGTAACGCTTCGAGATTGCTGCCTGAGAATTATCGTATGACTCATCTTTGCAGGCTCTCTGTTTTTGGCAGGCACCTCGAGGGTCCCTACGCGAGCCATTCCTCTTTCCCTTGCTAACGAAACACCGCTCACACACGTGCAGCCCGGCCCCAGATTATCACTGGGGCTTATCACTACACATTCCTCAGCTAGCCTTGGAAGATGAAATCACCACAACCGCAGCTGCAGAGGTCTCACTCGGAAAGGCAGAAAACTCTCGACTACGAAATAAGGAAGGGATATTACTCAGAATCTGCATTCTGATTTACTCACAAAAGAAACTGAAATCATCTCATTCCTGCAGACTTTTTGGTTTGTTGTTTGTGCTGTTTTGTTTTCATTTTGTTTTGATTTTTGGTTTTGTTCAAGACGGGTTCTCACTATGTAGCTCTGGTTGTTCTAGAATTCACTCTGTAGACCAGGCTGGTCTCGAACTCACAGAGAATCGCTTGCCACCGTCCGCCCAAGCACTGGGATTAAAGGCTTGCACTACTAGGCCTGGCTCCTTCAGCCTATCTTTAAAAGTTTATGTGCTCAGTTACTGCATGCTGCTCTTTCTGCAGCCAGTGTGGACACAGTCTCCGCCAGCAATAAGCCAGAAGCCCAAGAGACAGAGGCCAAGGCAAATGCATGGGAACACGGTGTGCCCGGTGGGAGTCAACAGGAGACACGGGTGAAGCCCACAGAGCACTCTCAAGAGGGGCAGGCAACTGTCCTGGGAGCCAGCCTTTCTGTCACAGGACAGATGGAATTTGCTGGCTTGTAGATGAGAGGGTGGGAAGACGGAGAGCAGGAGGAAAGAGGCATGGAGTGGCAAGAGGTGATGCCCTAGGGACGGACACGGGGAAGGGACAAATCAGTGAGTCCTCACCTCCTGAGAAGTAAAGGACAAATTCCTGGGTTTTAAAAACAAAGACTGTCCATTTCAGCCTCCTCCTGGCCCAGATTTCCCAGCACTTATCCCCTAATGGATTACGTGTGTGCGTGTGTGTGTGCGTGTGCGTGTGTGTGCATATGCCAACAAGAGGTGGTCATAGACAGTTTAGGCTTTTGGAGCCATACAGCTTCTATCTGAACTACTCAGATCTGCTGGGTGTATAAGACTTTTATTCCCCGCAAGAAGTTACTTATGGACACTGAAATGTGAATTTCAGATGGTTTTTAAGTCACAAAAGATTGTTGGTTTTTTTTTTAAATTAAGATTCCAAAGATACCCTCCTCCAGAGTGGTTCACAGAACTCCAGAGAATATCTTATTTACAATTATATATATTTATTATATATACAGTGTTCTGTCTGCGTGTATGCCACCAGGCCAGAAGAGTGCACCAGATCTCATTATAGATGGTTGTGAGCCACCCTGTGGCTGCGGGAATTGAACTCAGGACCTCTTAACCTCTGAGCCATCTCTTCAGCCCCAAAAGATTATTTTTTTCCATCTACTTTTCTATCTATTAAGAATGAAAAGTGGGGCTGGAGAGATGGCTCAGTGGTTAAGAGCACTGACAGCTCTTCCAGAGGACCTGGGTTCAGTTCCCAGCACCCACATGGCAGTTCATAACTGTCTGTAACTCCAGTTTCAGGGGACCTGACACCTTCATACAAACATACATGCAGGCAAAATACTAATACACATGAAATAAAGTAAATAAGATTAAAAAAAAGAATGAAAAGTGGTTTGGGTACATATCCAAAGGTTGCTCAATTGTGCCACAAGGACATGTGCTCAACTATGTTCATAGCAACATTGTTTGCCATAGTCGGAACCTGAAAACAACATAAATGCCCCTCGACCAAAGAATGGATAAGAAAAATCTGGTACATTTACACAATGGAGTACTACACAGCAGGAAAAAATAACGACAGCTTAAAATTTGCAGGCAAATGGATGGAGCTAGAAAACATCATACTGAGTGAGGTAGCCCAGTCCCAGAAAGACAATTATCACATGTACTCATAAGTGGTTTTTAAACCTAAAGCAAAGAAAACCAGACTACAAATCACAATCCCAGAGAACCTAGATAACAAGGAGGACCCTAAGAGAGACACACATAGATCTAATCTACATGGTAAGTAGAAAAAGACAAGATCTCCTGAGTAAATTGGGAGCATGGGGACCATGGAAGAGGGTTGAAGGGGAGGGGAGAGGCAGGGAGGGGAACAGAGAAAAAATGGAGAGCTCAATAAAATGAATAAAAAAAGAAAAAAAAAAGAATGAAAAGTGGGTGGTGGCACACATCTTTAATCCCAGAACTGGGGAGGCAGAGGCAGGTGGATCTCTGAGCTCAAGGCCAGCCTGGTCTACAGAGTGAATTCCAGGACAGCCAAGGCTACGCAGAGAAACCCTGTCTTGAAAAACCAAAAAAAGAAAAGAATGAAAAGGTTGGGCCTAGTCGTACAGGCCTGGAATCCCCAGCTCCTCCTGAGACCAAGGCCGGAGGGGTGCAAGTTCAAGGCTAGCCTGGGCTATATAGTGAGTTCAAGGCCCACTGTTAAACTTAGTAAGACCCTGCCTCCAAATAAAAAGTAAAAAGCAGGGCTGTGGTTGTAGCTCAGTGGTTGAGCTCACCTGTCCTGTTCACAGCCCTAGATTTGATCCCCAGAACCACAAAAATTAGAAAAGAAAAAGAAAAAAGAATAAAGAGGCCTACAAGTTGCATGTGGGTGCAAATAATATGTAGTTCAAGCAAAAAGACAAGCGTGGGGAACACAGTCATCATGGGTAGGAGTAGCCACTCCAGAGACAGTTCCAGAGGGCTTCAGTGCACTCTAGTGCTTCATGTCTCATGCTGGCTGGGGACAGAACGGTTTGGGGTTCTTTTTTTTAAGTAATATCTCTGCAGTATTTTTTTTAAAGATTTATTTATTTATCACTTATGTATACAACATTCTGCCTCCATGTATGCCCGCACGCCAGAAGAGGACGCCAGATCTCATTACAGATGGTTGTGAGCCACCATGTAGTTGCTGGGAATTGAACTCAGGACCTCCAGTGCTCTTAACCACTGAGCCATCTCTCCAGTGCCAGTTTGGGGTTCTAGTCCCAGTAACAGGACATCCAAAATAGTTCAAAGGAGCAAAAGAAAGAAAGAAAGAAAGAAAGAAAGAAAGAAAGAAAGAAAGAAAGAAAGAAAGAAAGAAAGAAAGAAAGAAACTAAATTAAAATACTGAAAATTGGGAATGGTGGTGTCGGATGCCCATAATCTTAATATGAAAGCAGCTGAGGAAAATGATTGCTATGTGTTTGAGACTAGCCTTGGCTAAACAGCAAAATCCTCCTTAGAAAATCAGGTTGAAGAGTTAGCTCAGTGGTTTAGAGTGGTTTAACTGCAGACCACTCTTCTAGAAGACCCGAGCTCGGGTCCCAGCACCCACTCAAGCAGCGCAGAACTTATCTCACTCCAAGGGACACGACAACACCTTTGTGAACCACATTCGCATACACAATCCACCCCCACACATACACACATAAATAAAAAGATTTTCAAACCAAAAACAGAAAAAAAATAAATATTAAAATCTTGGTTTTTAAAGGATAGCTAAAATGAACTTACCAAGTTTAGAACTTTTTTTTTTTTTGCAAAAATGACTTAATAAAAAAATCAAATAAACAAAGCCACCATGCCTGCTTAGGAAAAACTCTTAGTTCAGATTTTGCATCAGCACACTATCACGAAATTTTTTCCTCGGTGTCTCCAGCAGTAAGGAGCAATGCTTCCAGCAAAACATAGATTGCCATCTCCTGTGCAAAGGTGTGCCTTTCCCCTGAGCACACAGCAGCTCCTGTTTTCTGCACAGCCCTCTGGGGCCAGAGCAACACCAGTGCCCAGCTGAACTCCGCACAATGGATTTTCAGGGGGAGAGCTACATGGAGTCCCCGACGCTTTCTGAAAATTCTTGAGTGTATTATTGCATAGCAAAATAGTGTGATGAGGATCAAAAGATTAGAAACAAACGAACTCCTTCAGCTGACACAGCTAGAGACTGCCCCTGAATCCAGCCGCTGCTTCTAACTAGAAATAAAGCATGCCTACAGGAGATTTATTACTGACCGAAATCATACTTGAAAACGCGACGTTGAAGAGTCAAGGCCAGGTGCGGTGACTCAAGCCTGAAATCCCAGCACTAGGGAAGGAGAGGTACAAACTCAAGGCTATGCTGCTCTACATAGCAAGTTCCAAGTTAGCCAGAGATAGAAGGTGGGATCCTATCATCGGAGAGACAGGGAACCAACGAGATGGCTCAGAGGGTGAAAGTGCTTTGCTACGGAGCCTGATGACCTAGGTTCAGTCAGAGAGACCCACATTGGAGGAGAAGAGAGGCAGCTCCTGAAGGCTGTGACCTCCACACACAGAGGCTGTGGCGTGAGCACGCACACACACGCTAAACAAATAAATGTAATTGATAAGATCTTTTAAAAAGAAGGAGGTGCTTGGCGGTGGTAGCCCACGCCTTTAATCCCAGGACTCGGGAGGCAGAGGCAGGCGGATCGCTGTGAGTTCGAGGCCAGCCTGGTCTACAAGAGCTAGTTCCAGGACAGGCTCCAAAGCTACAGAGAAACCTTGTCTCAAAAAAAACAAAAAAAGGGGCTGGAGAGATGGCTCAGTGGTTGAGAGCACTGACTGCTCTTCCAGAGGACCCGGGGTCAATTCCCAGCACCCACATGGCAACTCACAACTGTCTGAAGATCCAGTTGCAGGGGGATCTGACCCCTTCACACCAATGCACATAAAATAAAGTTAAAAAACCATAAAAAATATTAAAAAACAAAAAATAAAAATAAATAAATAGGAGGGAAGATGAAAGGATCACAAATGCTTTACAATGATGAATAATTAAAATTATATAATGAACTTTTAAAGATATATTACTGATATGGGTATTTGCATTCTATATTTCATGGGATCCAATCATTCTATCCTTGCTATGTAGCCTGGGTGGCCTGGGGCTCACTAGGTAGACCAAACTCACAAAGGTCCTCCTGCCTCTATCTCTGGAATGCTGGGATTAAAGGCACAAGCTGCCACACCCCACTCTGGCTTCTCTTATGTGGTCTAGCTACAAAGCATTAGCACAAGGTCTATCATGGTAGTGGGCACCTATAATCCTAGCTGGGCACCTATAATCCTAGCTACTCAGCTACTTGAAGGCTGAGGCAAGAAAAAGCCCAGTGAGCGTAAGGACACCCAGAACCTTTTCTCAAGCCAACTTTTAAAAGCCTGGAGATGTTTGCTCACTTTCCCAATTCAAGATACCCTAGGTACTGAGAGGTGGAAAACCTATGTTTGGAGAGTGGATACATTATCCCTTCCACAAATAATTCACAATGATAAAAATTGTGATATATAACTAAATAGATTATTTAAGAAGAATTCTCGAAAATCCAAATGCTCCTAAATAGTTCACTAAGAGGACTTTCAGACAAAAAATTAGTTACTGCCCACATACAGGAAAGTGGGATTAGGAAAGACTTGTTTGGTGTGTGGCAAATTCTGCTGTTCCCCCACGGGCCCTCCAGTGAGCCCAGGTGCTGCTGTGACTGCTTTGGCCTGGAAGTGGCACTGATCTACTGTCTTGTTTCCTTTCTTTTCTTTTTCTTTTTTCCCCAGTTTTTTGAGACAGGGTTTTTCTAGCCCTAGCTAGAACTCACTTTGTAGACCAGGCTGGCCTGGAACTCACAGAGATCTGCCACCCACTACCTCCTAAGTCATGGAATTAAAGGAGTATGCCTACATGACCAGCCCTAAAAGGAAAAAAAAAAAAAAAGACTTTTTTTAAAAAGTTCATCAACCTTGCAGGGACAATGTTATGGAGAGGCCACATCAAGAGACAACAAGTTGTTGCTGCCTGTCCTACCTAATAGGTGATTTGGTGACACTGGGGATCACTGGAGCCCCAGAAACATTCTGGAAACTAAACCAATATAACCTCTCACCTTCCTGGGACGGTGGCTTTCATCCCAAAAGAGATCTTCTGTGTTATTATTCTTGCGGGCAGAACTAGGCTCCACGGATCAAATTTATATGAGAGAAAATTCTAGCCAAGCATGATTGTGGCATGTCTATAATCCCAACATTTGGGAAACCAAGCAGAAAGATCATGAGTTCAAGGCCAGGCTAGAATACAAAGCAAGACACTAATTTTTAAAGGGGGGGGGAGGAACAAGCCTTTAACCCCAGCACTTGAGAGACAGGCAGATCCTTGTCTACATAACGAGTTGTAGGCCAATGAGGGCTACGTAGTGAGATCCTGTTTCTACATAAATGAATAAGATGTCCCCCAAGACTGGGTCTGTTTGGGTCTAATTGGATGCTTGTTTTAGGGGAAAACTATTTGGTTTCTCTGAGTCTATTTGCATTTCTGTAAAATAAGGTCACTGGATTTTAGAACAGCCGTGTCAGGGAACTGTGCACACAGGTACCAGATCTGAGTATCACTAATGCTGGAGAAGCTTCTCTACCCAAAATAAAATGTCAAATCAGAAATCCCCTATGGGCCTGTCCAACTGAAAAACATGCCCTCTGACTCCACAGCCATTCTGGAAAGCTGGGGTTTATCCAAGGCCCTTCCAACCACATCTTAATCAAGTCAATGACATTCTCTTTCTGTTAACTTAATTTGGTCATTAAATTTGTACTTAAGACCCTTAACTATATCTAAGGAAAAAAGAAGGAAGGAAGGAAGGAAGGAAGGAAGGAAGAAGGAAGGAAGGAGCATGGAGGGAAGAAAGGAAAGGAAAGGGGAAGAAAGGAAAGGGAAGGGCCGGGCAGAGAAGGGCAGGGCAGGGCAGGGCAGGGCAGGGCAGGGAAGGGAAGGGAAGGGAAGGGAAGGGAAGGGAAGGGAAGGGAAGGGAAGGGAAGGGAAGGGAAGGGAAGGGAAGGGAAAGAACAAAGGGTTGAACTCATATACAAAGAAAGCTTCCCTTGCTTACATATTGGTGGTAGGTGTAGTGAGTTACAAAGATTCCTCTGAAGTTCACTTACCATTGTTCTACATCTCAAACAACATCCTCTTTCTACCACTCTCAGTTCCCAAGACCAATAATAGCCCAATGCAACTGTCCACCCAAGTTACCACAAAAAGAACAAGACTTAAGGAAATTGTTTTGATTCTGGTATCACCTAAACTAGAGAAAATAACGTTCTGTAGGCTTTGGTTTTCTTGTCTGGAGAGTGAGGATAAGAATAAGCCCTCCACTAGCTTCATGACACCTTCTGGTACTATGGTACCCTGCTTCCAAGGGAAGGAAGCTGCCAATAATCCCACCCATCTGGAACACCTATGTATCATGACAATCAGCATAGTATGATAACTCTAGGGGTGCAATAGCAGGACTCATACTTGGGTGGCAGCCAACAGCTCTCTGATTGGACTTAAGATCTACCCAACAGGAGGGAAATCAAGCCTGGTATTAGAAACCTAGCCAACCATGGGCTATAGAGACCATGGATCTTGGAGAACCTACTGCTGCCACTTGACTAACCCAGCATAATTCCTTGCTGCATTCTAAACACTTATGCGTATTCTCACATATAAGTGTTGCTCTCACCCCTCACCAAAGAAACTTCTCTTTGCAACAGATGGAAACCGTAACAGAAAACCACAACCAATCAAAATACAGACAACAAATGATATTGGGCCCAGCACAGCCCCAGTGTTCACCTACAATGCAACTCCTGTACCTAAGACTTGGGGAACATTGCAGAAGAGGGGGCAGAAAGATTGGGTTTTGTTTTGTTTGTTTTCTTTTTTTCTCTTTCCTTTTTCTTTTTCTTTTTTTGAGACAGGGTTCCTCTGTGTAGCAGCCCTGGTCATCCCAGAACTTGCTTTGTAGACCAGACTGGCCTCAAACACCTACCTCTTCCTCCCAAGGGCTAGGATTGAAGGTGTGTGCCAACACAGCCCAGCTAAGGGGCAGAAAGACTAAGAAACAGAACAACAGGAAAGACGCAGCCTGTGAGGTTGTATCTCCTAGAAAGGACAGGGAAGCTTCACCCACAATGTTTCAACAACACAGCTGCCTAAATAAGACTTGAAAATGTACAGCCCCAAAAGACACACTAAAATGGAAGGGGACATCTCATGGGCCCCACCCCTAAACAAAGAACTAGAAGCAACTGAGGAGTGCTGAGAGTGGGGGAGACAGTCTTCCTGAGCGACAAGCCCTCCAATAAGTTCTCCAATACCAAGTGATCAGCCCTGAGAGCATATACACATACAAGTAAGATGAAATGGACTGAGCAGATTATATTTATATATTCAGCATACACACACACACAAACTCACATGCACATTAATAATAATGATTTAAGAAGAGGCCATGGTTTTGAAAGGGAGCAAGGGGTTGCATGGGAAGAATTAAAAGGAGGAAAAGGAAGGGGAGAAATGATGTAGTTATATTTTAGTTTAACCAGCCTGGTCTACAAGAGCTAGTTCCAGGACAGGCTCTAAAGCTACGGAGAAACCCTGTCTTGAAAAATCAAGAGTCCTCATAGCCAAACCAAACTTGGTGGTGAACTTCTGCAACCCAGCACTTGGATTGAGGTGGCAGGATCACTAGTTTAAGGTCATCTTTAGCTATTTAGGAAGTTCAGGGCCAGTCTGGGCTACATAAGCCCTGTGATGGTTTGAATAAGAAGGATCCTCCCCCATAAGCTCATATATTTGAATGATCAGTCATTCAAATATATGAGTGGCATTACTTGAGAAGGATAAGAAAATGTGGCCTTGTTGGAGGAAGTGTATCACTGGGGATGGTTTGAGGTTTCAAAAGCTCAAGTCAAGCCCAGTGTCTCTCTCTTCTTGCTAACTGTGGATCCAGGTGTAGAACTCTAAAGTTACCTTTCCAGCACGCCACTATACTTCCTGCCATGACGATAATGGACTAAACCTCTGAACTATAAGCCAGCCCCAGTTAAATGCTTTCTTTACTAAGAATTGCTGTGGTCATGGTGTTTTTCACATAAATAGAACACTGACTAACACAAGCCACTGTCTTAAAAATCTAAAAATGGGACTGAAGAGATGGCTCAGTGGTTATGAGCACTTGCTGCTCTTCCAGAGGACCCAGGATAGTTCTAACAGCCACATTAGGCAGCTCACAATTGCCTACAACTATGGATCTGAATCTGTCCTTGAGAACCCACACAAATGGCACACTCAGATATACCCAGAGAAAATTTTTAAAAAGTAAAAAAACAATACCCCCTCCAAAGAAAGAATGAGCCCTTATCTAAAGATGGAATATAACAAAGTCAATATGACCTAATGTTTCCATAAGGTAGCAATTACATTTATAGTTGGTATGTGGCAGATAAGAAATCCTGATCAAGCCCGGCAGTGGTGGCACACGCCTTTAATCCCAGCATTCAGGAGGCAGAAATGGGTGGATTTCTGTGAGTTCAAGGCCAATCTAGTCAACAGAGTGAGTTTTAGTACAACCTCCAAAGCTACAGAGAAACCATATCTTGAAAAACAAACAAACAAAAGACAGAAAGAAAGAAAGAAAGAAAGAGAAAGAAAGAAAGAAAGAAAGAAAGAAAGAAAGAAAGAAAGAAAGAAAGAAAGAAAGAAAGAAAGAAAAGAAAAGAAAGAAATCCCAACACGGTGCCTCAGTTTGGGGAATGCCTTGGTTCATAACACTTACAATCACGTTTAAGGTCCGCCCCTTTGACCCTAATTAATTGTTTATCTGTTCAACAAACAATATCCTCATCCCCAATGGACTTCATGAAACAAAAAAGCCATGCACCTTAGGAGATATATCAGATTCAGTGTACCAGAGCGTCTGAGAGGCCATAAGAGGACTTCTTGAGACTCATTCTGTGAAAAAATGGATAGGGAAAGAACAAACAGGGAAGAATAAAGGAATGGCATGCTATATTGGAAAAAAAAAACAAAAACCAACACAAAGAGCCCAAGAAAAAGGGACACACACCTATGGTAGCTGCCACATGGGGCACAGAAATGTGGGAGCCATTTCTGGGTAGACTAAAGATCTAATCTATCTATGAAAAAAGAAAGACAACTCCCCAAAAAAATATATCTACCTACCTATTTACTTTTGAGATAAGGACTTAGTTGCCCAAGCTAGCCCCCAGTTCCCAGGCTCAAACTATCTTCTTGCTTCAGCCTCCTGAGTAGCTGGGACTACTGGCATTCGTGATGCATACAACCTAATCAAATACAAGTAGAACAAAAGTGATCAGTTCAAAGAAAAATAAAAACAGTAACTAGTTTTAAGTGGTGATAGGGGCCAAATCAGGGCCTTACACAACCTAGGCAAATATTCTACCAACTGGGCTACATTCACCAGCCCCAATATGTACACTTTATTATTTTAAATTTGTATTTACTTATTTTATGTGTATAAGTGTTTTCCCTGCATGTTTGTCTGTCCACGTTTGTGCCTGCTGCCCAAGAAGGCAAGGGAGGGCATCAGATCACCCAGAACTACAGTTACAGACAGTAGTGAGCTATACGTGGGTGCTGGAAACTGAACCTGGGTTCCTTTGGAAGAGCATACCATGCTCTTGACCGCTGAGCCATCTCTCCAGGCCCTGATATTTACACTTTAAATGATGAGTTTTATCACACGTATATATGTGCAAACAAACAAACAATGAAAGTCCAGCTAAAAGAAAAACTGGAGCATTTGGATTCCATTTTAAGTTCACTAAGAATGAAGCACCTGTCTCTGTGGAGCCTCATTGTCCAGCAGTGGGACAAGGACTGTCACAGGGGTCATGAAAGGAGCAGGTGAGATGATGTTGGGAAACAGAAGTACACAGAATTGCCATAGGGTTCAGAGAGAGCTATGTGAGAAGAATAGGAACGGGCACTCAAGCTAACACACGTGCCTACCATCCCAGCATTTGGAATGTGGAGCAGGGAGTGTCAGGAGTTCAAAGTCAACCTTAGCTCCAGAGCAAATTCAAGGCTAGGATGGGCTGCAGGGCACCCTGTCTCAGAATATGCACAACAAAAAACAAATAAGGTTCTTTAAAAAAAAAAAAAAAAAAAAAGAGTTCAAGTCTTAGAACAAATAGGGCTCTTTAGGAAGTTGGCGCCAGTTTATTTTCCTGATAGCTTTTAAAGCTTCCATTTTTCTTTGCTGTCTATAAAATGTCTTTTCCAGAGGGTGAGATCTTCATAACCAAGTTTCTCCCTGTGTTTTTAACCTTGTCACTCTCTGAAGCCCAGGGATTCCCCAAAGATGGAGGGACTTTTTGAAATGTTTTTAAACACATCTCTGAATCTATTTCAAGACTCACTCAAGAATCATCTCTCGTTCTGGTGCAAAATTGCCTGTATTAGAAAGAATCCTGACTCTGTCCTTTCCAGTTCTGTAACACAGAGCAACTTAACTTCTTGGGTCTATCTTCCCATCTGTAAATAAAGATAATAACTAGGTGAACTTCATAACGCTCTCCAACAGATTAAATGAGGCCATCTTTGCAAAGTGTTTTGAACAAGACCAGGCCCATAACAAAGGCTCTGCAAGTGTCAAGTATATTAAATAGGGTCCCCAAGCGTCTCTTCAGGTGAGATGTCAAGTATATTAAATAGGCTCCCCAAGCGTCTCTTCAGGTGAGACAGATGCTACTGATTCCTATCACAGCATCTAGAATAGTCCATAATAGTCAACTCTCTGTAGTAGAATACAGCAACATTAAAACAGGGGGTCTTTTCTTATTCCAGGAGGTAAACGTAGTCCCAAAATATAAACCAACAGATGAAAGAATGAGGACTCTAGCTCAGAAAGCACGAAGAACTTTTAACTTCTTTTGTTGCATGTCTCTGCGTCTTTGCCACCCAGAGCATCCTCTATACATTTTATATTTCTAATGCCAGATGCAGGATGCCTTATACAGAACCTGTATCCACCCAACGAATAAATGTCAGGAGTTATTGCCATCAAAAAGAGAGGGGAAAAAAGAGAAAAAGGAATGGAAGAAGAAAGGAAGGAGGAAAGAATGAGGGATGGATGGATAAATAGATAAATACCACACAGACTCTTGCAGAAGAGTTTTGGTGACAAACTTGAATCAGTATTCAAGACCTGGGGAAAAACAGAGCATCCCGGATTAACTGGGACAAAGTGTCACATCTTTTTTTTTTTTAATTTAATTTTAAGCACATTGGTGTGATGGTGTTAGATTCCTGATCCAAACTGAGTTACAGACAGTTGTGAGCTGCCTTGTGGGTACTGGGAGTGTTTGAACCCAGGTCCTCTGGAAAGGCAGCCAGTGCTCCTAACCATTGCGCCATCTCTCCAGCCCCCAAAGTGTCACATCTTATGAACAATAGTAATGCTGTCTGTGGAGACCCACATCTTTATCCCAGCATCCAGGAAGAAAGGTTTCTTCAACAAGATATATGAAAGAAGCGACTCAGATAATAAGATGTGAATGTGAATGGTCCACACAAGACTCCGGCCTCCTTAGAACCGAGAGGTAAAAACTGAAATGGAATGAGATTCAAATGTAAAAGTATAAGAAGTCGGCACTGAGATACAATGCAGCAACAGAACACTTGACCAGCAAGATGCGGTTCTAGGTTTAATACTTGGTAGTAGGAAAAAAAACAAGAGTTCCAGTGAAGTTTAAGGAGCTACCTGTAAAGTATGAAGGCCAGTTTTTGAGGAAAGAAAAGTTAAGGACTGTTTGAACAAGACATTCCCAGAGAATCTGAATAAACTCACTGCTCAGACACCTGTAATACTTGGTATGAGGAGAAAACAAGGCACTTGGAATCCATATCCAACATTAAATTTGCATAGCTAAAGCCAGGGGTGGTGGTGCACACCTTTGATCCCAGCACTCCAGAAGGCGAGGCAGGAAGATCTCTGAGTTCGAGGCCAGCCTGGTCTATAGAGCAAATTCCAGAACAGCCAGGGTTGCACAGAGAAACCCTGCCCCTGCCAAAAACAAAACAAAACAAAACAAAACCAAAAAACTCTGCATAGCTAAAACCTCAGGGAATGACAGCATCCATGTATGTATACATCAAACCCTACTAGAGGCGCGCAGCAGCATGAGACATTCTCTAATCGGATCCAATTAAGAGTATGTAAAATTGCTTTGACCTTAACTGGCTTGGCACAATACAAAAAGTGGTAAAAGAATTTCTCAACATCTCAGTACATGCTGTTTTCCCATCTATTCAGTCTAAAGGGACATAAAGGAACACTGGGAAAATGGCTCAGTCTGTTAGTACCTGCCACACAAGCATAAGGCCCTGAGTTCAAATCCCCAGCACTGGAACACAGAGTTCATCTATAACCCCAGTGCTGGTGGGAGCAGAGATGGGCAGATCCCAGGAGCTCATTGGCTGGCCAGACAAACCAAATCTGTTAGCTCTAGGTCTTCCATCTTTGATTATAATTATTTTTCTTATTGGTGCTTTATCACACTTATTTGCTATGTGCACACATATCTGTACTGTGGCCAAAGGACAACTTGGGCAAGGCAGTGCCCTCCTGCTACCATGTGGGTTCCATTTAGGTTTGGTGACAGTGGCCTTTACCCATTCAGTCATTTCACTGGTCCCATTTTGGTTTTTGAGATAGGTCTCACTACAGCCCCTAGCCAGTCTAGAATTCCATAAGTAGAAAGACTTGTTTCAAATTTGCCTCAATCCTCCTGCCTCCGCTTCTCAAGGGCTGGGAATATGGTAGGGCTAGCTATAATTACTTCTTTATGGAAACTAGGTGAACAGCCAAGAACAAATGTGTTTATCTCTCTGTTCCAAATCTATGGGACATCAAATATTGACCAAAACTGTTTCTTCAAAGGAAAATTACCTGCTTAGTCCACAGAGCTTGTTTCTAGCTATCCTTGGATGTTTGATGTCTTCATAAAGATGTTGACCATGCAGCTACATCTAGGCATCCACGCATCTACTGGAGTGCTTCTCCTCTGGAATTGACAGTGTTATACAAA
>PVIU01000941.1:222414-250442 GCA_004026605.1 Ondatra zibethicus
AAAAAAAAAAAAAAAAAAAAAAAAAAAAAAAAAAAAAAAAAAAAAAAAAAAAAAAAAAAAAAAAAAAAAAAAAAAAAAAAAAAAAAAAAAAAAAAAAAAAAAAAAAAAAAAAAAAAAAAAAAAAAACCTGTCAGTCGCCTTCGCATAGCTTTAGTTCCAACACCCAGAAGGCAAAGTCAGGTGGATCTCTGGGTTCGATGACAGCCTGGACTACAGGACAGCTAGTGTTACACAGAGAAATCCTGTCTTGCAAAATAAAAAACAAACAAACCAAAAACATTTTGATAAACCCAAAATGAACCTGAAGCTGTCAGGCAGGAAGCAGAAGCTCAGAGCCACAGTGAGCTACACAGTGAGTTAAAAGGATTGCAGAAGAGGAAATAAGGGAAGGGGGAAGAGGGAAGATGGGGTGCACAACTAAGGTGGGGCTTGGGGCAGGGTGATGCTCTGGGCTTATCCTCAGCAATAAATAAATAAACATAAAACAGGCTGGAGAGATGCTCATTAGTCAACAGTACATACTGTTCTCATGCAGATTTGATCTGCTCACAAATTCCTTTCATTCCAGCTCCAGGGACTCTGACGCCCTCTTCTGGCCTCCACAGGCTCTTGCACTCATGTGCACATACACACAATTTTTTTTTTATTTCCAACCTCCCCATTAAAAAATATTTTTTAAAAATGAACAAGCAGTACTGGGAGCATGCGTGGCCCTAGTGAAGACTCACCGGGAAGGCAGACTCTCACTCTCAGCACTGCTGAAAGAAAGGAGAATTCTGGGCTGGAAATGGCTCTGGGGTACACATGCGCAGCCTCTATCAACTCTATATGAAAGCTCAGTCCTCATTTGCCCTAAGACCATGGCAACCAAACTGTCTCCTGACTTTGTCAAAGGTCCTCTGGAAGACAAAACATCCTGTGGAAAACCAGTGACTGGTGTTACCCCGCTCCATATACCAGCATTGCTGTAGGATTCAGGTTTTAGTACCCAGCTCTAAAAGAATCTTGTGAGATTTAGAACCAGCCAGCTAACCTAGCAATTCCCTTGTCCCCATCCTCTCCTCTTCTGAACTTCCCCTCAGAGACACACAAACGACTCGTATTTGAACCATAGAAACAAGATGACTTTGATAGCAAAGTTTTATAGCTGTGTGATTAGCAGATCCAGGTGAGAAGACCTGGTCTTGCTCCAAGGATCAAGTTTTCCCAAACCTGACCTGGTTTAGGAGGCCTTACAAGTAGCCCGGGTTCTGGCCAGCATTTACAGTGGGCAAGTTACTCAACACATCCTTGCTTTGTCCCAACACCTGACACATGGCGTAAAGAGTGTAAGCAACTCATTAAGGGTGATTTTGTTAATCAGGTTAGGTAACACCTGGTATACAATAGGCACTTAATAAATGCTAGACATTACTATTTGTTCTTAACTTTCTTTTAAAGCTTCCTTCCTTCCTTTTTTGAGGATATCTCACTATGTAACCCAAGCTGGCTTCAAACTCATATCTTCCTACCTACCTCAGACTCTTGACCAAGTGTTGGCACAGAGTTATGCATAATTGAGCCTGCCTGTCTCGTTAACCTCATCAATCACTGCCCCTCAGGTCCACAGGTGCAACCTCCTCACCGCGCATATGGTTGCTGTAGCTGCTCACTAACCCACCTCTCGGGTTTCCCAAACTGCTAAAAACACACTTGAAATAACTCCAAGGAAAACTCCAGGCACTATCAACCCCTTTGGAAATGGACCCATCTTGGACAAAAGCAAAACCACACCATTTGACCCAATTAAGCAATAACGAACTCAATCGCTTCCCAGGCCACACTGGCATTGACACAGAGCTTGCTGTAACTACCCAGGGTTTCTGTAGCTGTGATTGCAAAACCACGTCCATCCCTAACCTCTTTCCCACTCCCAGCCAGCTCAAACAGCTGGGAACATCTTAAACTCTTTATGCCAATGGATTTGGAAGCATAAGTGTTTTGTTTTCTCTTAGAATGACTGCTGTCTGGCATGACAGTAGGTACCTGTGAGCTGAGAACTCAGGAGGTAAATTGGGAGCTCAGGGTCAGCCACGGTCACATAATTGAGTTCAAGGCCAGCCTGGACTTCATGCAATCTTGTCTTTGAAGAACAACAATAAAACCTGATTTTGGCAGAGCCATACATCAGCCTCCCATAACTGAACACATTGGACGGGTCTCAGTTTTTACCCAGCACATGCACATGTGTGGAGACCTTTTATAAAGTTAGTAAAGAAAAGGCAACACAGGTGTTTAGATGTCCCAAATGTATCTCTTATATGATATCGATATTTACAGCATAAATCTGCATGCCTTTGATTAATTGGAACTAACGAGAGAGAGAGAGAGAGAGAGAGAGAGAGAGAGAGAGAGAATAGCATGGTCCATGATGGACTGGGTCTTCCTCATCAGGACAGTTCTTCACTGACATGCCCACAGGCTAACCTGATGTAGAAAGTTCCCCAATAAGACACTATTTCTAGATGGCGACTGGTTGCGTCTACCTGGCACTTAAAACTAATCAGCACATTAAGTATATAATATAAATATTAAATGTTTAATAAATCCATGTGATTATCTCATATTTCCCAGGCTGGTCTGGAACTCATTCTATAGCCAAGGACAACCTTGAACTTCTGGTCTTCCTATTTGCACCTCACTACAGGTGTGAGCCACCACTTCTAGTTTACACAGTGCTGAGATCATGCTAAGTTAGAGCACTAGCAAATGAGCTAGCCTGCCGTGTGTGTGTGTGTGTGTGTGTGTGTGTGTGTGTGTGTGTGTGTGTGTGTGTTTGTGAAAATTGCAGACAATTGTGAGTGCCTGGTACGGGTGCTGGAAACCAAACTCGGGTCCTCTAAAAGGGCAGCAAGCAGTCTTTACTGCTGCCCGAGCCCTCTCTCTTGCACTCCTTTTCATTTTTGTTCTTATCTTTGAGACAAGACTCCCGCAAACTCACGCTCCTCCTGCCTCAGCCAACCAAGTGCTGCTATTCCTGATGTGTGTCACCAGGCCCAGCTGGAACATCTTTTCCTGGCCATCCCAGAACACCCCAAAGTTCTCTGTCTATTTTCAGGGGCTGGTTGGTTCCGCCAGGCACCATCTCCACTGCGGAAAACAGCTTCTTCAAAGCGGACAATCTTCATGCACCACTTTGTAACTAGTGACTACAGTCGGGCACACAGTTCCAAACCGTGAGTCCTGCATCCAAAGCGGAGTGTTGTGGAACCTGGTGGCAATCCCAGGATTTAGGAAGTGGATGCAGGAGGATCAGGAGTTCAAGACTAGCCTGGGCCACATGGGGCTGTACCTCAAGAAAGACAAAGTTGAGGTTCTCTTTACCCAAGAAAAACAGGCGCCTTCAGTGTATCTAGATTAAACTAAAAGTTTGATATCTATTCTATTTGTTGTAAACCATTACTACAGGTTCCCTTCACATGGTATTTTAGCTTTGTGTTTGTTTTGTAAGACAGTCTTTACATAATATTTTATCAAAGAAAAATCTAATTTCACATTTATAGGCAACATAAATTACCTCTATCACCCCATTCAATATACATGATACGAAATAAAATAACTGGTAGGTATGAAGATTTATGCCCATAATCCCAGCACGGGAGAGCCGAGGCAAGGAGATTGCCAGGTTAGGTGACATAGCAAAACCCATCTCAAAACAATAACAACGACAAAACTATAAATATTAGCTAATAACCACAGGCATTAGCTAGCAACCACAGGCTTCTACCAGCCACTGAGGAAGCCCAGTTCAGTAAAAACAAGGAAGGGCAAACAAAGGGGAGCCGGAGCCTCAAAAAGCAGAGAAAGTAGCTGGGGTGAGGGTGCACACCTTTAATCCCACACTGGCAGGCGGAGCTCTGTGAGTTCAAGTCCAGCCTGGTCTACAGAGTGAGTTCCAGGACAGCCAGGGCTACACAGAGAAACTGCCTCAAAAAAAAAAAAAAAAAAAAAAAAAAAAAGCAGAGAAAGTGACCAAAGTAATTCTATAAAGGAAGGAGGAACAGAGCTAACAAGCTAACAGGACTGTAGGACAGACCAGAAAGATGTTTGCCACTCATCAGTAAAAGGCAGGTCCAAGGTCTCATGCAGTTCTCCAGCATTATTAAAGATGCCAGCACTTCTGTTACATGACAGGTCAAGGCGAAACACCTAACTAAAGGGCTGCAGGGGGCAGGGGTGCAGTGGGGTAGTTGTGGTAGAGTGTGTGCCTGGCATACACGGGTTCAATCTCCAGCACCGCACACATGCACGCACACACACGCACCATAATGGAGAAAATCCATTAGCAGCAGTTGGCACTTGGCAATACCTCAGAAGCCAAAAAAGATAATGAAGAACACTGTCAACAGTTACTTTCAGAACCCATTCATTAAAATTAAACAATAGGAAGACATTCTAATCAATAGAGCAACAAGAGTTAGTCGTTGAGTGCAATTATCCGTGGGACACGCAATTCACAAGTACGCGGAGGACTGGGACTTAAGTGGAAATCACAGGGAGACTGCCAAAGGGGTGGCTTTGATTTGGAAATGGGGAAGTGCTGACAAGATTGAGACATCCTAGCTCTTGGCTCTGCCCAGGACGTTATTTAGTCATCGGGCTCTAGCAAGAGCTGGTGGATAAAGAAAGTAATGAAACCACAGGAAACATGGTAGCTTAAGAGAGACTGAGTAGGAAAAACACGTTCATTGAGAAGATGTACCCGTGGTTGTGTTTTGATGATTACAAACAAGGTATAATACATTTGGGGTCGTGCTTTGTGCTAAGTAAAAGCCTAACTGTTTTTCATATTCATACAACAAGTATTTATGGATCCCCTTACTTCACGGCAGAGGACACCACCAAGGTGCTTGGGATACAGTAATAAATGAAGTAGGCATTCCTGTCAGGGAGAGAGAGAGACAGAGAGACAGAGAGAGACAGACAAAGAGACTATAAGCTGCACAACTGTACAGCATGCTGAAAAGTGATAAATAGAGGCTGGATAAATAGCTCAGTGGTTAAGAACGCATACTGCACGAATCTCTGTGAGTTCGAGACCAGCCTGGTCTACAAGAGCTAGTTCCAGGACTGGCTCCAAAACTGCAGAGAAACCCTGACTCGAAAAACCAAAAAAAAAAAAAAAAAAAAGAATGCATACTGCACTTGCAAAAGGCCCAAGTTTGGTCCCCCGCACCCATATCAGGCAGCTCCTAACCACTGCAGCTCTTGGGGATGCAATACCTTTTAGACTCTACAGGCACCAGCCTATATGTGCGCAGATATTCACACAGATACAGACACATGTAATTAAACCAAACCTTTTTAAGTGGAATCAGGGGAAGTACAGGGGTTAGAAGATTGAGGAGAGAACCAACATGAAAGACAGAACTGCTATTTTAAACAGGAGGCTGTGACCAGGGCAGGTAATATGCACCTATGGTGCCAGCGATTTAGGAGACTGAGGCAGAGGAATCGCTGGAACCCGGGAACTGGAGGCAAGCCTGAGCAACACAGTGAGAACATATCTCAGAAGCAGAGAGACAGTCCCCTGCGGCAGAGCGTGCCTCTGTGGTAGAGCTTGCCTACCATGCACAGCCCTGAGCTCAATCCCCAGCACCATATAAAAAATGGACTTGGTGGCACCCACCTGTAATCCCAGCACTCAGAAGGCTGAGGTGTGATTGACGGACCAGGGCCTACATGGGGGGGTGCGGAGGCAAGGGAGGAGGCAGGGGAGGAGTTCAGTCAAAGTGGAAAGAGCCTGTCTGCGGGATGTGTGAGAACATAGGTCATAGGCACTTTCATTTCAGGGCCCAGGTGCTATGACGGTTCCAACTGCCTCATGTCCTATGAGACTCACTAATGCCAGCTGAGCCGGTGGTTTCTGTTACTCCCTGAAAAATCTCCATATACCTCGAGGTAGATTCTGGAACCCACAATATGAAGCAAAAAGCAAAGAAGTTCCCTGGGCAGAACGCCTGCTTACCCGAGGTGGCAGGAACTGGCTCTCGCTGGTTTCTCTGTGCTCCGCCAACTCACTAGAGGTAGCTCCCACGACTTCCCACAACCAGCCCTTCTTCCTCATCCCTCTTCTGCTGACAGTCACACCTCCAGCCACCAGAAAAGCCACACTGGTACCCAGGCTCCTGGGCTGGACAGTCACCCAAGAGTGACCTTCCTCTTTGGGATTTTCTCAGAGTTAAGTTGAATCTACCTTTTTCCTAATAATTATCTAAGAAGCATTTCATAATTATGAGGAAACGTCTTTTTCTCCTTTTCTTAACTGTGCATCAAGTATAGGGCCTGAATATGTGGAGGCTTAGCTGCCAGGCACTGAGTGCTAAAAAAAAAAAAAAAAACAAAAAAAACCCAAAAACCCACACAGAACGAAAGCTCAACAAGTTCACTATTTTATTCTATGCACTATTAGCAAAAAAAAAAAAAAAACAAAAACAAGTTCAATATTTTAAAGACTGCTCCTTCAGAATAGGGTAATGAGCACCAGAGCTGAGCTCCATGACAATCCCCCCCACACCCTGTCGTGCCATGGTTTCAGAGGCTTAGCTGCTACAGGGTGACCTCGGTTCTGGCTCCTTCCGCCTCGGTTCACTGCAACATCCTATCTCATCTTTGACAAATTTTGGTCGAATGCTTTTGGAAGAAAACAGAGGATGCTATCTGGGTAAGCGTGTTCATTTACATAAAGCACATACCTATGAAATGCAAAAAACGTTGTTTTAGATGATAACATATTTGGAGGAAAAGTCTGCTTTTTGTGTCAGGGCACTCACAAACATGAGGGATGTGAATATTACTCAGACGCAAATGCTGCCTGCTTCCAAGGAACTTACTCTACGTTCCGGAGAAAGTAGCATATGTAAAAGTAAATGGTGGCCCACACCTTAACCCCAGAACTTGGAGGGAAAGGCAGGCAGATCTCCGTGAGTTCAAGGCCAGCCTAATCTACATAGTGAGTTCCAGGCCAGTCAGGGCTACACAGTGGCACCTTGTCTCAAAGGGTCCCATATAATGATTATGGATAGTTAATACTAGGCAATAAGGCCCAATAAAAACTGTACGAGTTTGAAGTATTATAATTTTATATATACACAACTTCTAATTCATATTAGCCACCTCCAGAATGGAGTCCACTTTCAATAGTACACTAACAGTTAACCAGTATCATTCCTGTGCCCCTTGGTGATTCCTAAACAGTGTTTTTTTCATAAGCAGCACAACTAACGGGAAAAATGTTGTGTAACAATTTCCTCTGAGACTGAAACATGAAGTTACTTAAACAACTCAAAACAGCTTCAGGAAGTCCCCGAAACTGACCAAACTCTGCTAGAACAAGCAATAAAAGCTAAGATTCCCCCTCAGACTGAAGAAAGCTGAGTTGTGAAGACTCCTAAGACCAGAAAATCTGCCTGGAACAGAAAAAAAAAACAAAACAGCTGAGCCATTTTGAAGAGGTTTAGACCAACTGAGGCAGCTGGAGAGGATACCTGCAGGC
Organism: Ondatra zibethicus; assembly: GCA_004026605.1. Classification (NCBI taxonomy): domain Eukaryota; kingdom Metazoa; phylum Chordata; class Mammalia; order Rodentia; family Cricetidae; genus Ondatra; species Ondatra zibethicus. The sequence goes on from PVIU01000941.1 coordinate 229,949, forward strand.
TCTTAGCGTTATGAGCTGTCACCCATGCTGGGGTGGACTTCGGTGACAGCTGCCTTTGAGTCATTTCTGCTCCTGTGAGTAACCCCTCACCCCTACTCCTGTAAGTAACCCCAATGAAACTCGATGGTGGTGTTCAAACTTTGGTGTGTTGTGGGCTCCCTATGTAGGGTGAGTAAAGGTTGCATTTCCCCAGGAAATTTAGTCACACAGCAACAGGGTCTGAATACACTGGCAATGGTCTTTCAGCGAAAGCTGCATGTGACATTAAGAAGAGAATCATGGATCCAGCTAGGAGAGACCCCAGAAGAAAGGGCTTTCTCAGAAGAGGGTGTGAGATAAAAACCCAAGAGCTAGGTGCCTGGGGGTATGGGCCTATGCTCTCAGCCAGTGGATCTTAAGTTCAAGGCTTGATAGCTGTTTGTCATCTAGACAACCCCAGGTAAATCAACAACCAAGGGCTTCTTCCCTGGGCAAGTCTAAAGCAGCTGGATTATCTACGTAGAGAAACACCTTACAGGTCTTCGCTGGTAAGATGTAAAACAAAGCGACAACGTTAGGCATGGGATCCTCTGTCAATACAGTTGCAGTGCCCCATTGAGTTCTCTGTGTCACCAAATCCTCCTAGTTGTGGTTACATAAAGGCAACTTTGTCTTAAGAAGATGAGCCTACTCTTGGCAAGGGCTTCTGTCCTGAGAACCATGTCATTATTTTTGGAAATAAAGAACAACAAAAAGAAATATTATTTTAGCAGAAATCCAGTTGACCCGAGGGAAATATATTAAAATAAATAAATAAATAAATAAGAAGCTTTGCCTGGTGTGGTGGCACACACACACCTCGGCAGGTGGACCCCTGCTCATTCCAGTCTGATATCTACAGTAAGTTCAGGATGGCCAACGCTGCAAGTCTCTGTCTCAAACACTAAAATTCTGTCCCATTACTTAAGGTTGATTTTTGGGCGGGGAAGGAGAGGTATTTTGTTTGTGGCAGGGTCTTGCTATATAGCCCTGGCTGCCCCAAAATTAACTATATAAACCAGACTGGCTTCTGATTTATGACGATCCTTGTGCCTTTGCATCCCGAATGCTGAGATTTACAGCCCTGCACAACTATGCCTGGCAATATATTTCCTTTCTTTTGACTTGTGAAATGCTTTTTGAAGTGACTGATCTAGAGGTAGAGGAAATAGCTCAATTGGTGCAGTGCTAGCTACAGAGCCATGGATCCCTGAGTTTGGATCCCTGGTATCCACATAACAACCCAGGAACAGCAGCACATGCACTAGGGGGATGGACACAGGAAGGTCCCTAGAGCTGGCTGGGCGGTGAGGCCAGCTGAATCAGTCGGCTCCAGGTTCAGTGAGAGACTCTGTCTCAAAACATAAGGTGGAAACTGTTGATATCAAACTCAGGCCTCCATATGCATGTGCACACACACACACACATATACAGAAATACATCATACACATGCAACACACACTACACACACATATACACAGACATACACATATACAGAAACACACATATCACACACATGCAACACACACTACACATATACACAGATATACACATATACAGAAACACACACACAGGACTAAGCCAGATCACAGTGCTAAGAAACATAGACATGTAGACACCATCTCTGTGTGTGTGTGTGTGTGTGTGTGTGTGTGTGTGTGTGTCTACATCTATGCACAGAGGATAGAACCCAGAGCTCCCCACGTGTGAAGTACCTGTTCTACCACCAAGCTATAGCCCCACCCCCAAGGTAGATAATATTTCTGTGATAATTTTTACAGTCTGGCATTTCCTTGTCAGGTATAAGCACCCTGTCCCCATTTCATTGCACAATGTGCAGCATTCATTGCGCACAAGCACACTTGCCCACGTCATACTGGTACGCATAGATAACCCTTGCTCACCTATGCAAGGATCACCCATCCTTTCTGGGAGCAGGTTGTCTTCTATCTGTTCTCAAGGAGTATGACCAAAACTGGCCATGAGACAAAGTGAGGCTCTATTGGAAGCTAGGGCTTCCAGGGACCCCTGTCATCCAGACATTCACCATACCCAGTACTTCATAAAAACTATCCCCCAAAGACAAACACTGTGAGCTGGGGACACTAGATGGATACTGTTTTCTTGATTAATGGACCTGACTTTAATCTCAAAATGAAGTACAGATTTTTAAAATAGGAAACCAAAGGACTGCTACATTCCCAGTACACACAGGGTTTCAGGGCACTTTGTCTTTTAATGATAGACACCCGGTCATGATGGTGATTTTGCTTCTGATCCCCACCACCCCTCACAGAGAGGGTTTCTCTGTGGTAGACCAGGCTGGCCTTGAACTCAGAGATGCGCCTGCCTCTGCCTTCCTAGTGCTGGGATTAAAGGTGTGCGCCACCACCGCCTGGCTGTGCTTCTCTCCTACCTGCATGCTTACCTTCTACTGGTTGACAAAGGTATAAGTCACGTACATTTAAACACACCCACAAGTCATTTTTATACACTCTAAGCTCCTATAATGAGCAAATGCTGTGGGAGGATTTATGCCTTTTGCAAACAGGTCTCTGGTTGTATCTTGAACTCATCCAAAGTGGTGTCTATGACAGCCTGCTAGGAACATTCACACAGTAGGAGAGCGGGGCGGGAGCCACGTACAGTAGCCCACACCTGTAATCCCAGTACTCCAAGGTTGACACAGGAGCTCGGCAGCGATCTTAAGGCAAGTCTGGGCTACAGAGTGAGACTCTGGTCTCAAAAATCAAAACAAAGGAAGGAAAAAAGAAAGTCACAAAAACAGACAAGGACAAGGAAAGGAACGGACACAAACAAACAGAAAGGCAGAAAGGAGAGAGTCCAGTCCCGATTTCCCACAGTGGCCAGTTTGCCTGCAGTAGTTGATGGCACTGGTAATCTCCAGGTGAGCTCCTGGTAAATGCCACAAAATTGGCACACTCAGCAATCACCTGTTTCTCAGTCGCTTGTTTCTCCAGAGACTTTCCTTTCTACTCTCAGTGGAAAATTCCATCCCTTCATGGTTTTTTTAGACTATAAATTCTGCAGGTTTATAACCTCAACTTTTCAAGGGGCTAAGGCAAAGCTCTAACTAAATTCAAGGCCAGCCTGGGAAATTCACCAGGACTCCCTTTTCAAATAAAATGAGAACAAGCCGAGAGAACCGTGGCAGAGTGTTTGCCTGGCATATGCAAAGCCCCAGGTTTAATACAGTGTACTGAGGGAGAACCAAGGGGCATCTGTCTCCTGCCCCCTCCCCTCCTGTACATGGATATTGACAGAACACAGGAGAAGCAACTATCAGAGAACAGAACCAATGATAAGTCAAACTCAGACCTTTTCTGTAGTGTTTTACTGACCTGGGGATTCGGGGCCACACAGAGAAGGTGACAGGGTACTAGTTCCACCCAAATCTCTCAGTCAGGGATGTTTCCAATAATTTGAGGTGACAACTGAATAATCAAGCTCATTTCTACACCTATTTCTGTGGAGGGGTCCTCCCCGCCCCCCAGGCCTCCTAGCTTGGAACCCAAATCATGTATACGCTGCTGCTATGGGAAATCCATAACTGGCTGTTCTGTGGAGGAATTAGTCTTGGCAAGTGGTTGTCTTGACTAACACCTCGTATGATATTAGACCAGGAAATCCACATCATCACAAGACAAAGAGACTGCTCCCAAGAGGAAACATCGCTCTCTCAATCAGGCCGGAAATCCAAGGGCTCCAATATGACCTTTACTTTGGAGTCATTCTGACAAGCCCTTCAAGCTGTGTTTAATGTCTCCATTGTAGATTCATAAAAGTCTGCTATGTACATTCTATACTCATGCAATATATATACATACATTTTTTTCAAAGTCCTATGAATTACCCTCAGAGCAAGATTTTTTTTCTTTTTCCCCTTACAGTTATATCCTACCATAGAAACGTTAGCCTAGGTCCAATTTTAAGGAAAGTTCCTTTCCCTCACTAACATCCAAATATTAATCCTTGACAATCCAGAAAAGCCAGGTCTTGAGTAAGAACTATCTCACACAAGCAGATCTTTTTCTATGCCAGTCAAAGCTCAATTACTTGGAACGTAATTTAGTTTTGATCTTGAGCTTAAGAGTATTAATTCTGAACTGGGCGGAGGTGGCACATGCCTTTAATCCCAGCACTCGGGAGGCAGAGACAGGTGGATCTCTGTGAGTTCAAGGTTGTCTTGAAAAACTCTTGTTACACAGAGAAATCTTGTCTTGAAAAAAAAAAAGAGTAATTCTGGGAAACTGGGCTAGCCTTGACTAAGGAGGGAGAGTAACAAAAATTTGAACCAACCTTAGCTACATAGTGAGAACTCACTTCAAAAGAAAAAGAAACACAAAAATAGACAGTTTTAAGGATGGAGAGAGGGGTGGTTCCATGGTAGATTGGCTGGCCTACTGTCTCTCAGGCCCTGGGTTGGATGCCCATCACCTGGGAGTAAAGAGCATAGAAGCTGGAAAGTGAGTCCAATCATTATGTAAGAAAAATGTTATTTACATTAACCTTTTAAAAAAACATTACTTGAAACGGTTGTACTAGTAAATTAAAAAGTTTAATTATCATATTCTTGTCATGTGAGGAAAATGAACATAATCTTTTAATTTGTTTTGTTTTGTGACTACCATGTAGCCCAGTCTAAAACTTTCAGTTAAGCACTCAATGAGTATAGAGACAAAAAGAGAAAAACCAAAAAAAAACAAAACGTGGGTAGAGACTAAGTTCTAAGTACTGAATAGGTGAAGAGACTAAGCCCTAAGTACTCAATAAGTGCAGAGAACATGGATCCAAAAACATTGTTGCCTTGATTTTTTTAAATCCTCAGTACCACCAACTGCCTTAGCCACAAAGTAGAACTCTGTCTCCTAAATAGAGTGTCTCCTAGCACTTGGGCAGCTGAGGCAAGAGAACCAGATATTGCAAGCCAGCATGGGCTAGACTGTGAGACCCTGTCTCAAAAAGTCAGTCGGCTGATTATTTAAACGACAGAGGGCAGGAGAGATAGTTTGGCAGGTAGAGGCGCTGTCAGAACTCACAAAAAGGTGCAAGAGAGAATTAACTCCACAAAGTTGTCACTTAGCCCGTACATATACACCAGTGCTTACCCATGCACACACACACAATGTGCGCACACGCATATGTGCATACACACAGAAATTAAATTATTTTAAAGAAAACTGTTGAGTGCTGTGGAGAGATGGCTAAGGGATTAAGAGCATATCAGGACCCCAAATTCAGTTCCCAACACTCACACTGAGTTGGTCCCAACTGCCTGTAACTTCCACTCAAGAGAATCTGACTCATTCTCCTGTGCTTCTCAGGTACTTGCGCGCTTGTGCACACACAAGCAAAACAAAGCACTGCACAAGCTGAAGAGGAGGCCCAGAGGTCAAGAGCTCTTGCCGCTCTTCCTAAGAACTTCCATAGAGTTTAGATCCCAGCCCCCACAGGGAGCTCATAAGTGACTCCTTCCGGTCTCCTTAGACACACATGCAGCGTATACACACAAATAATGTACGTCTTGGGGCTAGAGAGATGACACGGTGGTTAAGAGCACTGGCTGTTCTTCCAGAGGACCTGGGTTCAATTCCCAGCACCCACATGGAGATTCACAGCCCTCTAGAATTCCAGTTCCAGAGGACTCAACTCCCTCTTCTGGCTTTCAAAGGCACCAGATACATATATGGTGCACAGACACTCAGGCAAAAAACTCATACACATAAAATAATAATAATAATAAATTTTAAAAGTCTTTAAAAACTATAGAGACTGTCATAAATTCTGAATCCTACACATTTCTGACAAGGCAATAATTGACAGAAAGATAATTCTATTTATATTAAGAATTTGGACGCCGGGCGGTGGTGGCGCACGCCTTTAATCCCAGCACTTGGGAGGCAGAGGCAGGCGGATCTCTGTGAGTTCGAGACCAGTCTGGTCTACAGAGCTAGTTCCAGGACAGGCTCCAAAGCCACAGAGAAACCCTGTCTCCAAAAACCAAAAAAAAAAAAAAAAAAAAAAAAGAATTTGGATTAAAAAAATACACTTGCTGTCACAAGTGTTACACACTTTTATAACTCCACCTATATTCAAGAGCCTAAGACAGGAAGTTCACAAGTTTGGCCAGCCTGGACAATGCAAAGAACCCTATCTCAATAAATACATAATGAAATTAAGACAGCTGGGAATGTAGTTCAGTGGTAACACGCTTGCCTAGTGCGCTAGACACCCTGAGTTCAGTCCTCAGATGGGGACAACAAGCACTGGAGCTCATACTGCAAACTCTAGATGAAATGAGTGCGTTCTCTCTAGTCAGGTGAAGGTGGGCCAGAGGCTTAGCTAGGCCAGCTTGTCTTCATTTGATGAAGTTAAGCATGGAGCTGGCATGAAAACCTCGATTCTCGGTTCTCCCAGGATGGAGCATCCTGCAAAGCCAGAGGCCTCCAGTGTCCACATCAGAACAAGGGAAGGTCAAGGAGAACATGAAAAATACAAAAACCCAAATTCTCCTTCCTTTCTTCCATCAGTTGCCCTCTGACAGCTGTGTTTCGTCAGCAGCACCCCCAAAGCCATCACATATGGCTCTGAGAGACTACTGTATAAACAAGTGGCAGCCTGAACCCCACAAAATGCTACCTTCTCCCCTTAGCTGGGGGCTTTGGTCCAGCTAGAGCGGTGGTTCTCAAGCTACGGTTCATGACCCCTATGGGGGTCGAATGACCCTTTCACGACAGCCCCCCATCACATATTTACATTATAATTCATAACAGTAGCAAAATTACAGTTATGAAGAAGTAACGAAATAATCTTATGGTGGTCATTACATCTGCAATTCTCAAACACTTTTGTTCTGATAACCAACCACCCTTTGGTGATAAAACCCCCACCCTGCAAGTTGTGTGGTCCACCCTTTGCTTTCCTTAGGCTGACTCCACAGTAAGACTCTTAGTTACTATTTGTTTGTTTGGTCTTTTATTTTATTTTAAATAAAATCTATTTAAAATAGAGTCTCACTGTGTAGTCCTAGCTGGCCAGGAACTTGCTTTGTATTCCAGGCTGACTTTGAACTCAGACAGATCCTCCTGCCCTTGCCTTTCAAGTGCTGGGGTTAAAGGCGTGAGCCGCCATGCTTTGCTTTCCAGTGGCCCTAAACCTTCCAAATCCCTGCCTCAGCCTCCTTAGTGCTAGAATAAAAGGCATGAGCCACCATGCCTGACCTAAGAATACATCTTTATTATTTATTTAATTAAATTTATTATTTAATTGGTTGATTGGAGGGGTGCCACTACTGTGAGTGGAAATCAGAGGACAACTTGATGAGTGTCTTTCTCCTTCCGTCACCAAGGAGTAGGGGCCTCAGACCTCACCGGCCTGAAGAACAGTTTTAATTGGTAACCCTCCCAAGGAAAACTCCTAAGTGAGTCACTAACATGCTAACTGGAAGGGAAAGAAGTTTGGCTTTTAATTCAAATAAGCAGTGGAAAAAACAAAAAACAAATCAAAACTAGCCTAAAGTACCTAGAAGACCGCATCTTTTTATCGCTTTGATAAGACTTAATAAGGAAGCCATGACCCAAAGTGCCTTAGGACAGTACTAGCTTGCCAGTCAACTTTTACCTAATTAGAGAGTCATTTATCTAGAAAATTCTACTTCCATTCATTTGTATGGATTTCTTAAACTCCCCAGAACGGCAGACCTTGTCAGCTGTCACTCTTTTCTCCAGACTGAATTTTCCACTGGAAACAACAGCAAAGCTGTGTGGCCTTCAGAGGTGACTGTCTACAGGAAGACCCCCCTCTGCTTCGGTTAGCACTTAAATCAGACGCCCCAGTCACCTGAAATCCCGAAATCTCACGCTAATAATCCCGTCTAGTCACCTGTGCCTCAAAGCGGCTGGTTTTTTTCAAGGGGAAAAAAAACCTTTTTTACTATGGAAAAAGGCTTATTTCTACAGGAAACATGAAGCGGCTGACTGTGTGATTATCTGCTTTTCCAAAAGCTGACCCTTTTAAAAAAAATCTTTTTATAAACCCTTTAACTTCCCACTCAAGAAGGAAGGCGGTCAAATGAGAAATAAGTACTAAAGAGGAAAGAAAAAGAGAGGGAAAGACAAAAATTTTCTGCAAAAATCAGGACCCTATGGAAGATTCGGGGACAGTTGTCAGGACTGCCAAAAGTCCACCTTACCTTCAGTAAGTACTTGGTGTCGCCCACTTCAGAAATTAACACCTTTCACGGCCCGGCTAGGCAGCCACCTACAACATCTTCTCTGGCCGCCCTCTTTTAAACAGAAAACCAAATTTAAGGAGACTCCAAGCTCCTTCCCACCGTGTAGCTTAAAGCAACAGATCGCTCGCTCTAGGCTTTAACTCTCTCGGGCTCTGGGAATTCCAGATTGTCAATTTCTTAACCTGGGCGACCTGAGGAGAGAAACTCCCCAACCCAGAGCCTGGCTTCTCGGGGTCCGGGCGCTCTGCGACCTGCGGGACTGGGTTGTACGAGCGGGCTGCCGGGCGGCTGTGGCCCGGACAGAGCGGCGCGGGGTCGGATCCCGCGGAGCGCGCGGCGGAGTCCGGCAGCAATCTGTGCCTCTGCAATCCAGGCTCTTCCCGGTTCCCTCCCTCCGCCTCCTGCCCTCCCCCAGCCGAGGCCATTCGCCTCACAGTAGCAAGGTTGTCTAGTATACTCCCTTCCCTTAAACTCACCAAACCAGATTTTTACTCCCAACACCGACAACTTCCCGTAAATCTGTGCTGAAATTTTATCCAGCTCGCTGAGCCTTCGCTGGCCGAAGGCCAGTGCAACATTCCTGTTGTTTTAGGAGCGCAGATACCTTAGCTGAAGGTTTTTTAAAAAAGAAAAAAATCATGACGAACTGGCCCCGATGAAACGATTTAGAAACTTCGGCCGCTCAAAAAGTCACATCCATCTCAGACATCCAGAAGGGACCCCAGAAGTGGCACCTGCCCCACATGGGGACGTCTGGGAGAGTGGTTTCCGGCCGCCCGGGGCTGTACAGCGTAAGCCACCCGAGGACTAAGACCCTACGCCGCCTGGATCCCAGGCGAGCAGTGCCACCCCACCCCACCGGCCTCGCGGGGCAGGAAGGCGCTGAGCAGGTAGGGCGGCAGCGAGCCCCGCCGCGGGCCTGCAGGAAGCCAGGACCTCCCGAGCTGTCCTTACCTGGGGCCGAGCATGGCTCGCAGAGCACCAGCAGGCACGTCACGGGGCCCAAACCCTGACCTTTGCCGGGGCCTTCACAGCAGGGCCTGGGGCCTGGGCGCCGCTCGTTCAAAGTGGCTCATTCTTAATGCGCTCTGACTTAGTGTTACAGCTGGTTTCTAGAAAGGGAACAAAAACAGTGCCTGGAGAAGCTGCAGCCAAGCCCTCCCTTAGCCTTGCCTCTGATCCGACCCCATCCCCACTCTCACGAAACCCACCCAAGGGCCGCGGATCCCGCCCCACCCCTCGGGTTACCTGTTTATACAAGAATTAAGGAGCCTCACGCATTTCAATAGAGCGCTAAGCCTGTTTGGAGGCGCTGAATCGGCCAACAGGAATCGAATTCTGTGACTAAACAAACTAGAAGAGGAAGCGGGCACCACCAGGAACCTCAAGTTGTGATTTCGGGTTGCAGTGTCATGCAACTGAGAAAGAGACAGAAAAAAAAATATATTGTTTCGCAGGAGGCTACTTTAATTAAAAGAATGCTGTACCATTTTTTCCCTCTAGTTAAATGGATTAACATGAAGCTTAGAAGACAAACTGGTACACAGTATTAGCCGTCATTGTTAGTGATATTATTGTGTATTATGGCTTTTTTTTCAATAGAGAGGTACAGTGAGATTAGAAGGAGACTCCAGCCCAACGCTGTGCCTCACTATCTGTGAGGATACAAGCAAGTTATTTAGCCGTCAACCCTGAGCTTCTGGAAGACTCTAAGGGTGGGAGTTTTGCATTCATTGTGGACAGTCTCCGGTAGAAGGGAAAATCAAGTTTTTGTAGAGGGGTGTACAACTCAATTTTCCCTGCAGTCCATGAAGTGCACTAGTGGACTCTGGGAACAAGTGTCTGTGTCACCGTGCATAGTTCTGATTCAGACTTAGGCACCTGGCCTGCAGGGTCATCCTGCAATTTACTCAGTGCTAGATAACAATGAACCATGCGGTTTGAAAATCTGTGGAACCACAGAAAATGCTTTGAGAACTCATAAATATCAATACTAAGTAATACTGGAGGCTAAAAAGGAATCTCTGCCCTTTAGCTTCCCAATCTCCTTATGCTGAGGCCTGTGTTACTCGGGAGCACTTTGACCCAGTTCACCTAATCTGATCCTCAGGTCTGTCCCAATTCTGGAGGTGGAGACATTGTCCCTATAGAGGCTAGGTGATCAGTCCAACTTTCCCCTGAGCACTGACCTTCCCGTCTAATTGAAAAGCAACATCTTAACACCATTAGCAAAAGTAACTCCTGAAGCCAGCCAGGAATTCTGAAGCTTTAGCTTCCTTTTGCTCTTTTATCTTTTTAGGCAGCAAAACGCAAGCCAGACCATTTTAACCGTGTTCTGGATTCTAACTCCAGAACTTTGTCTTTGTCAATTGGTTGCACGTGTGTGTGCAGGGAATCGCTGACTGTAGGACCCCCAGCTCCTGCACTGTTTGTTCCTAAGGGTTGTTACAGCTAGGCAGGAACCAGCACACAGCTATGACGGCTTGGACACCCAGCTCTGCGCTAGCCTGAATGTCCTTGCTTTTCCGTCTGGACCTCGACCTGAAGAGACTCGTTATTGTCAGGGACATTTTGAGCTGGAGGAGTCAGAATAGGTTTAATCCTTGAGGAACAAGGACCATGAATAATAGACTAGATCAGTGGTCCTCAACCTGGGACTTGAGACCCCTTTGGAGGGTCACCTAGCAGATATCCTGCATATCAGATATTTATGTTACAATTCATAACAGTAGAAAACTTACAGTTTTGGTGGAGGAGGTCACCACAACATGAGGAACTGTATTAAAGGGTCACAGCATTAGGAAGGTTGAGAACCACTGGAATGAAGTCCAGCAAGGTGTCTTTTAAGGTCAGGAATATACACAGCAAGACCCTGTGTCCACAAGAAAGGAAGGGAGAGGAAGGGAAGAAAATGGGAGGTGCCAGAGCTCAGAGGTTGAGCACTTGCCTAGGAGGGATGCAAATGTGTAGAAGTCCTTGGCCTAGAGCGAGCTGCATCTGGGAGCGGAGCCCGAGGTTCCTGGAAGCCAAAAAGCAAGCCTTCCTAAGTGCTTCTGAGTCTTACTTGCCCCCAAATGCGCGAAGGCGACCTGCACGTCCATGCCTGTTGTTCTGTTCTGCCCGCTGGCACAGTAAACGGGGTGTGCCACAGTTTGGCTCCTTTGTGAAACAGAGTGTGGCGCTGTAGTCCAGGCTGGCCTGGAAGGCCCTATCTTCCTGCTTCAGTTCCCAAGGGCTGGCATTGCATGCATGCACTTCCAAGTGGGCGCAATTCCTTTGTGAGTTGTTTTTGGGGTTAGGGAGGGAATTGAGGAGAGGGTTGAGACAAGATTTCACGTAGCCCAGGCTGGCCAAGCAAAACATGGAGAATTCTTTTTGTTTTTCCTGTCTCCCCCCCCTTTTTTTTGGAGATTTATTGAGCTCTACATTTTTCTCTGCTCCCCTCCCTGCCACTCCCCTCCCCCTTCAATCCTCCCCCAAGGTCCCCATGCTCCCAATTTATTCAGGAGATCTTGTCTTTTTATCCTTTCTACTTCCCATGTAGATTAGATCTATGTAAGTCTCTCTTAGTGTCCTCATTGTTGTCTTAGTTCTCTGGGATTGTGGTTTGTAGGCTGGTTTTCTTTGTTTTATGTTTAAAAACCACCTATGAGTGAGTACATGTGATAATTGTCTTTCTGTGTCTGGGTCACCTCACTCAAAATAATGTTTTCTAACTCCATCCATTTTCCTGAAAAATTCAAGCTGTCGTTATTTTTCTCTGCTATGTAGTACTCCACTGTGTAAATGTACCACATTTTCCTTATCCACTCTTCGGTCGAGGGCATCTAGGTTGTTACATGGAGAATTCTTCATCCTACCCTCCGTTCCTCTCCCTCGGAATATGGCAGATTCTGCTTTGGTTTTTGTTTGTTGTTTCTCTGTGTAACGGCACTGGTTGTCCTGGAACTAGCTCTTGTAGACCAGGCTGGCCTCGAATTCACAGAGATCCACCTGCCTTTGCCTCCCGAGTGCTGGGGTTAAAGGTGTGCACCACCACTGCCTGGCCAGATTTTTCTTTAAATAAAAAAAAAAACCTCTTTTTCACTATATTGCCCAGGCTGGCCTTGAACTAATATACCTAAGCCACCTTCCTGGGCCAGTGCAACCACGCCTGGCTAAAATAAACTTTTAAAATGACAGACAATGGAAAAATAAATATAAGCTTTTGTTATTTCTGTTTTATGGCTAACCTTCCTGCCAGCCAAGCCCCACTCTCCGAGTCATTTAAGGCTTGAGACCCCTGACTTGGGCCTTCCACTTCTGTCCCATCCTGCCTCAGAGGCAGTGTTCTAGAATGAGTACCAAGAACACGAAGATTTGAATCCTGGGCTGGGGAGTTGGCTCAGTGGGTAAACACTTGTTGCACAAGTGTGGCAAGCTGAGTTAGAACCCACAAAATCCACATAAGCCAATGCTGCTATGCTGAGACAGGAGGCTGGAATAGGAGACTCTCCCAGAAGCCTGTGGGCCAGTTGGCCTGTCACATGCCGTGGCAAACAACAAAGAGATTCTGTCTCACACAAGTTGGAAGGCGAGGCCCAACACCCAGGCTTGTCCTCTGACCTCCACACACGCTCACAAACACACACACGTACAAGCTTGATCGTACACACACAATTCGTGTATGTATATCAGACGCACGTAATGCACATACACACAGAGAGATTCGATCTCAGTTTAACCTCTTAGCAGAATGGTGCTGCCCAAACTGCTGAGCTACTCTGAGCTTCAGTTCCCTCGTCTGTGAAATAACATCTACCCTCTGGGTCTTTAGGGGTTAAGTGTGAGGTAAATTCTCAACATGGTTCCTGGCACTTAGAAAATACACAGGAAATGGTATTTCCCTTGGTACCTGGAAAACACCTACTCCAGGGCTCTCAAAAGAACTGTCTTCCCTATATTTAAATCCTAGCCCAGTGCTATGCCAAGACATTCTCCTTAAAAGAGGCAAGCCTTGGACCTTTGTAAAGAACCACAATATAGTAAGAACTACTCATGCATGCAACACTTCCAAAGACGCATTAATTATCAGTACTGATCACCACAGCTGTGTGTAGTAAGATGGGTAAGGGCACAAGTCATGCATGTGCTCAGATTTGAAGACTGAGGCTGGCAGCGATTCCTCCAAGCCTCTAACATGTGGCAGAGGCAGAGCTGTGGTTTCTCACTATTCCACGCTATGGAAGCTGTGGTCGCTTTTCCTGCACCCAGCTGAGGAACAGATGAAGGGAGCTGAAAAATGATGGCTTTTGACCAGGTGTGGTGACCAATGCCTTTAATTCTAGCACTCAGGAGGCAGAGAGAGGCAGGAGGATATTTAGGAGTTCAAGGCCAGCCTCGTCTACCTAGTCTAAACAGCAAGCTCCAGGACAGCCAAGGCTATATAGTGAGTCCCTGTCTACTATGTTATAAGATATTTTCTTTTCCAAACTTCATCTTATGGATGATGGCAGTATCTGTCTTTTCACTATGAGGACTGGATAGCTACACGCATACACGGAGTATTTACTCACCAGTCATTTTGTTTCCTTTTCTCTTACTACTGGGGAATGAAACCCAGGACTCCCTACATGCTAGACAGACATTCTACCACAGAGCTACATCCCTTAGCCCTACTACCTTTTCCATACATGCTAGTTATTTCTCTTAAATGGTCCATGTGATGTCAAAAGGACTGTGTGCCTAGAACATGGTATCAGTGCACTTGTTTCTCTACATAGCAATATTTTGCCATAATCATGAAGTCATGATAAATGACTGAGTTTATTGGTTGGGCTATGGTAGGGACACTTATTTCTCATGGGAGTTGACTATATCATCAAGATATAATAAGAGTAATTTTATTTTTTTCTTCTCGCTTTCCTTTCTTTCAATTTTATCTGTACCAGAGCAAGTTTTGGTAGATGAGATAAAACCACCCACCTGGGCCCCGAACTCTACGGAGACTGGTGATATTTTCCTCATCGGAAAGTCTTTAAAAACTGCATCCAACTTTAATGTAGAACATGCAACCAAGCTCGAAGTCCCCTCCTCCCCATCATTTTTACAGCCTCCTGCCTTTCTGTCTCTGAGGACAGCACTCATACAAGACTTAAAGAAAAACCACTTAATATCCAACTTTAATACTAAATCCCCCACTGGATCTAATATGTGCAAATACAAGACATGCTATCCCCTCCCCAAGCACTCTAATCCAAAGGATTAAAACCAGTGGCCAAACCCAGACCATAGTCACTGCCCATAGAGTGAGTAGGGCCATTCAGAAATCTATTAGAAGGAGTCTGGCTTGGCAGCTTCCATGCCACACTGTAGGAGGGCCTCTAACTGAATTTTAAAAATGTACTGAGTTCATAGAAAAGAGAATTAAGTATAGCAGGGGTTCCCTCTGAACATTAATCAGAAGCCAAATCCTTCATTTTGCAAAAGAACTTCAAGGCAGGAGTCCCTTGACCTTCATCCCTCTTGCACAAATGACTCTGCCAAAGACAGCCCTACTAAGAGGGAGGGAGCACTAATGTAAATTATAGGCCCTTAAAGACCCACTCAAGTCCAAAATGTGGTTTTGTTATGGCAACAAATGCTGTCAATTCCTTTGTATCTCTTTAAGACTTATTCCCCCACCAGATCTCCTGATTTCTGCTTATTTTATAAAGGAACACAAGAATTCCATCGGCCTACAGAACTTACCAGAAGATACTGCCAACGTAAATTTGCTAATATTTATTAACAGTTTCTTAAAGTGTTTGCCAGACAGTATCGTGTGCTTCACATATACTAACTATGTAAACCTTACAGGAATGCCATGAGATAGAGACCACTGTGATATTCCTGTTATTGATGAAGAGATCAGATGAAGATTGAGGCTAGCCTAGGCTACATTGCAAATTCAAGGCCAGGTACGTAGCAAGACCCTTGGGAATTGGGGGAGGGTATTGTGGAATATTACTTTAACTATATAAAGGTGTGTTACAGTCGTTTATGCTGTATTTGTTTAACTATAGAAAGATGTATTGCTTTGCCTGCCTAAGGCACCTGATTGGTCTAAGAAAAAGCTGAACCAACCATAAGCTAGGCAGTAGAGGGATAGGCAGGGCTGATGGGCAGAGAGAATAAGTAGGAGGAAGAAATCTAGGCTGAGGAAGAATGAGGGAAGAGAGAATGAGGGAGAAAGAGAGGGAGACACTTGGGGCCAGCCAGGCAGCCACCAGCCAGCAAGACATAGAATAGGACGTACAGAATGAAAGAAAGGTCAAAAGCCCTGAGGCAAAACGTAGAGGAAGAGAAACAGGTTAATTTAAATTATAAGAGCTAATAAGAAATGAGCCTAAGCTAAGGCAGAGAATTTATAACTAGCAATAAGTCTCCCTGTTGTGATTTGGGAACTGGTAGGTGGCCCAGAAGAAAACCTGCTTGACTGGGCGTGGGGGGAGGGAGGCTGCTGCTGGGGGAGGCAAGACAGGACACAACAAAGAGAGTTCCTGGCACCGAGTAGAAAACGTGGCTGCACAGTTAAACATTAGGGCTCCAAATGTTCCAAGCAGTGTGTCAGGGAAGTGAAGTCTAGGTCAGCTCGTCTCCGGCTTAGGGTCATGTGTGAGAATGACTGAACAGTGATTTCAAGGCACTGACTGTAACTTAGAAATAAAACGTTCTTTCAAAATTTTTCTGTTAAAAAAAAATAGAAATAAAACGCTTGGTTAGTAGTGTTGCTTCAAACCCTTGCTTCAGATTTCCAACAACACAAAACAAACAAACAACAAAAAAAAGCTTCCAAGGTTGATGAGTGTGTTCTCAAAGGTTTTAATCTGATGTGTACTAAGGGAATGACCATTTTACAGAAAAGAATTAGTTGCACATATGGCCATAAAAACCACATTAAAATGATGTGAACACTGTAAACACTACCAGGCATGGTGGCCCAGTCCTGTAATTCTAGTGCTCACATGCTGAGGCAGGAAGAGCTTGTTTGAGGTCAGCCTTCTCTGTGGAGCAGAGATTCTGCTTCAAAGCTTTGTAAAAGATGGAGCTACAGAGATAGCTTGGTGCTGAAGAGTGCCCACTTCTCTTCCAGAGGACCCAAGTTCAGCTCCCAACACCCACATAATGTGACTCACAACCGCCTTCAACTTTAGTTCCAAGGAATCCAACATCCTCTTCTGGCCTTAGTGAGCACCCACAATACGTTCATGCATACACACACACACACACACACACACACACACACACAAATAAATAATAAAATAAAAAATACATTTAAAATTTTTATTTACTTATTTAGTGTGTATGTGCATGTGTGTGGGCACTTGTGAAAGTTGGGGGGCATCGTGTAGGAGTTAGCTTTCTCCTTTCTCTATGTGAGTCCCAGGGATCAAACTTGGGTCTGTGGCTAGAGGATGACGGTGGAAAGGAAACTGAGAGGGTGGTGGGCTGGTGGCCATAAGGAATCCTGACATAAGTGAGAGCGCAGAAGGATTTATGGTTCGCTTGCCTTAGGGCAGGGTCTCACTATTGTAGCCCAGGGTGCCCTCAGATGTCTTATGCTTCTAACCTCTGCTTCCCAGGTGCTGGGACTACAGGCAGACAGCAACGCGCCTGTCTACAGAAAGGTTTTCTTTTGTGTGGGTGTGTGTGGTGTATGTATGAGGGTAGATGCGTGTGAGTGCACATATGGAAGTCAATTCAGTGCCACCCCATTCGACCCCACTGCTCACAAGTTAGAGTTAAAGATACACGGATCACATCTGGCTTTGTCTGTTTGTTTGTTTCATTGTTTTGTGTGTATCGATATTTTGTTCATGCTCACGTATATGCACTATGTGTGGCTGTTGCGTCCCCTGGGCTGGGGGAACTGGGGTTACCCATGGTTGTGAGCCATTCTGTGGGCACTGAGAATCGAATGCAGGTCCTTTGCAAGAGCCACAAGTGCCCATATCCGCTGAGCCATCTTTCCACACACACACACACACACACACCCGCGCGCACACACACACACACACCCGCAGTGCTGAGGATCTGAAACTGAGTCTTCCTGCTTGTGTCGCGGAGACTTTACAAACTAAGCCAGCCCCAAGGTTTTCATGTCCTGCTGGGTCCGGGGCATGCTATCAATCCCAGGACTCAGAAAAAGCCAAGTCAAGAGGATGTGGGCTTTGAGGCCAGCCTGGGCTACATAGTGAGACCCTGTCTCCAAAACAAAACAAAATAAAATGAACATATCGATGTGAGCCCACGGTCGTGTCAAACCAGAGGAAGAAGATAGGATTCAAGATGTATTTGAGGGTAAAAGTCAAAAAGCTTAGTGACCAATCAGGTCATGGGGGAGAGATGAGATCGAAGAAGATTAGTAGAAATATTGAATCATTTACAGTTCATGTTTCTGAGTTACAACACTATCCTTTCTCCTTGCCCAGTGTTTCCACGTCTTCTTCCTCTTCTTTTTCCTCCTCCTCTTCTTTTTCTTCTTTGTCTTTTTCCTCACACAGGCTTGTTTGATGTGCAGTATAGGATTACTTGAACTCCTGCCCCTTCTGTCTCCACTTCTTATATACGAGGATTACAGGCATGACCCAGAACTCCCAGCCTACAGGGTACTTTTTGAAGTAAGAACTTAAGAACACTTATAAACAAAAGAAAAAAGCCGGTCCAGCCAGGCACAGTAGAACGCACAAGTAATCCTGGAACCTGGGAGGTGGAAGAAGGAGGGTTAAGAGTTCAAAGCAACTTGATTGATGTAGTGAGGCCAGGCTGGGCTACGCAAAATCTTTTCTCAAAACAAAATAAGACTTGAGGTCCCTAACTGGGTGATGGTAGCACACACCTTTAATCCCAGCATTTGGGAGGCTGAGGCAGGCAGGTCTCTGTGAGTTTGAGGTCCGCCTTGTCTACAGAATGAGTTCCAGGACAGTCAGGGCTACACAGAGAAACCCTGTCTCAAAAAAAACAAAAATCAACAACAACAACAAAAAGAAAAAAAAGAAAGAAAGAAAGAAAAAGAAAGAGCTGAGGACCCTAAGACACAGGAGAATTCATTCATTTACCCGCCCATCTATTTATTTAGTATACATTTATTATCTACTATGAATCAAGCACTGAGGATACATAGATGAAAAAAAGCAGCAAGATCCATTATCTTTATCATGGAAGACAAACATACATAACTGCTCATCATACAAAGTGAGGAGACCATAGCAGTGGATGCAAAATGCCAGGTAGGATTCACTGAATTCTGCCGGCAGGAGAAGGGGAAGTGAACTGACCCTCTTAGAGGGATAACATGTGCTTTTGTTTTTTGAGACAGGGTCTATACATATAGCCCAAACTAGCCTCAAACTCTCAAGTCTCCTGCCTCAGCTTTTTAAATGCAGCAATCCAAGTCCGCATCACCCCTCCCAGCTGAGTTGGAAACATTTGGACTGGGAATTCAAAGTGAGAAAGCAAAAGAGCCTCAAGACATTCTAGCCAGGAAACTAGCAAACAAGAAGTGGGTAGGGTGGAGTTAAAAGGCGGTGGCTGTCTTCTGTGACAGAAGCAGCTTGAAAGTGTGATGAAGTAGCAGGATTGCTAACCGGAGGGGAGTAGGGACCAGACAATTGGAAGATCTGAAAGGATGCTGATCCATGTTCTTATGAGTGACAAAATTTTTTGGTATTAAGTCACATGATCAAGGGTATGTTTTCAAAAGAAAACTAAAACACAACTGCTGGGTAACAAAGCCTTTCCTAGTGAGAGTGAAGGCACACATCTGCTCACCCAGATAGGGAGCCCACGACAGACTGAAGTATGGACATCACCAAAGCAAACCGATAAACTTTATTGAGATTACTTACAGAGGTATGGATGAGGGGTTACTTATAGGAGCAGAAATGAGTCAAGACAGCTGCATCTTCAAGGCCCACCCCAGCATAGGTGACAGCTCACAAAAGCTGTGACTTTCTTGTGGGTCCTGCATGTCCAGTTTTTATAGCATACCATCAAGCAGTCCAGGCAAGAGTAGTTTCTTTCCCAAATGGCTAGCCGTGTCATATTGAAGGCAAATTCCATGAGTTTCTTCAATGCCCATCAACCTCTCTGAAGTAACTGGTGAAAAGTCTAAGTTCTTTTTTTTTTTCATTTTCATTTCATTTATTTATTTTTATTTATTGGTTTTTTTTTTTTTTTTTGAGACATGGTTTCTCTGTAGCTTTGGAGCTTATCCTGAAACTAGCTCTTGTTGGCCTCAAACTTAACAAAGATCCACCTGCCCCTGCCTCCCAAGTGTTGGGATTAAAGATGTGCACTATCAAGCCCAGTTCTCTCCAGCTCTTCAAATGCTGTATTCTGTAGGTCTTTGAACTGTTGAAGATTATATATCTAATTGAAATAATTTTTGTATATCTAGAAAATCTTAACTAACATAATTAAAAGTTTGATTATTACAGATGACTATATTAATCTGTTTTTAACTATATATTATATTTTAAATGAGCTTCATACACACAGTACCTTAAACAAGAGCAGAAATACATATACACCATGTAACAAAATTGACCTTAAATATATATCAATAGATCATAATCCATACCAGTGCAAAGTATTCATCTCTATATCATATCCCCCTTATTTTTTTAAGAAATTGATTTTGACCATTAATCATTTACAACCAATCCTTTTAAAGTGAAAATAAACATTTATAAATTTGGAGAATTTGGGCCGAGTTTTCTCCAAACTGTTTCCTGCTGTTTGTCGGGAGAGGTACTTTTAGGGTTCATGGAGACCTTTCATGATGGTTTTGTTCAATCAAACCACATTAGCCTGGAAGGAATTCACAGGTTCTCATCTTCTGTGGAAACAAAAGCAGAACCTCTTTTCCAAAGTAACATATCCTTAGACTCAAATTTTAAAGTCAAGATATCTTTAAAATATCTATGTTGGTTTAGTTTACCAGCCTCCAGAATCAAATGCCTCTCTGCAGTCAAAAAATTGAAAGAAAACACAATAATACACAAAATCCAGACTCTGTGTATTTTCCATTTTTACATGGCTTTTTAAATTTTTCTTTACTCTTTAAATCTATGACTGTTTTTAAAACTATTTCTTCTATAACAGCCTATACCCATTTTCTTTTTTTCTTAAGCTTATGTCCTTTTTTTTTTTTTTTTTTTTTTTTTTTTTTTTTTTTTTTTTTTTTTTTTTTTTTTTTTT